>JAJEJO010004528.1:36773-48244 GCA_020662805.1 Glaucomys volans
AAAAAAAAATACTTTCTTTCCAGATACTATAATAAAATATACTTTTCTAGTAGTACTCGATGGGTTTAGACATAGTCTTCTGCCAGAACGTTCTATTTTTAAATTTTGTTTTATTTTTGACACACAATAATTGTACATGTTTGAGGTATACCATATGATATTTGGTTACATGTATATATTATATAGTGATCAAACTAGGGCAACTAAGCATATTCATCAGCTCAAATATTTATTATTTCATTGAAGTGATAACACTCAAAATAGTATCTACTAGCTAACTTGAAATATAAATGATTGCCATTATATTTATCTTGCTGTGTAAAAAAAAAAAACAGGAATTATTCTTCCCATTTAACTGTAATTTTGTACTTGAACAATCCCTCCCTCTGCCCCCTCCTTCCTTCTCTCCTTAGTCTCTAGTAACCACTATTCCAGTCTTTTAATTTTGCAAATACATTTTTAGATTCCATGCATGTGTGAGTTAATGCAATGTTTGTCTTTCTGGGTCTGGCTTAATTCACTTAACACAATATCCTTCAGGTTTATTTATTTTGCTGCAAATGATAGGACTTCATTATTTTTCATGGCTGTATACCACGTTATTCATTCCCTATCTGTTGATGGACACCTGGGTTGATTTCTTCCTTTGGCTGTTGTGAATAGTGCTGCAGTAAATGTAAGGGCAAAGATAACTCTTTGACATGTTGATTTCATTTTCTTTGGATATATACTCAGTGCAATGCTGGATCAAATGGCAGTTCTAGTTTTACTTTCTTGAGAAACTTCTGTACTGTTTTCCCTAAAATCTATACTAATCAACATTTATAATAAAAAGTATTAATTCGCCATTTTTTACATCCTCACCCGCATTTAATGCTTTTGTCTTTTTCATAATACCATTATATTGGGTAAGGTGGTGTCTCACTGGGCTTTGATTTGTATTTTCCCCAGGGTTATTGCTCTTGAGCATTTTTCATATATCCATAGTTATATGTATATGTTCTTGTAAGAAATATTAAGACATTAAGATCTTTTGCTGTTTTTTTTTTCTTTCTTTCTTTCTTTCTTTCTTTCTTTCTTTCTTTCTTTCTTTTTTTTATGGGGATTAAACCCAGGGGCACTTTACCAGTAAGTTACATCCCCAGCATTTTTTTAAAATTTTTTTTAAATTTTGAGGCAGGATCTGGCTAAGTTGTTTAGGACCTCACTAAATTGCTGAGGCTGGCCTCGACTTGTGATCTTTCTGTCTCAGCCTCCCATGTTGCTCCCATGTGCCACCACTTCTGGCTCTTATGTACAGTTTTAACTGGATTTTTTTGTGGGTTTTTTTGTTTTTGTTTTTGTTTGTTTGTTTTGCTGCTGAGTTGTTTGAGTTCGTTAGCTACTAGACCATTAGCCCCTTGCCAGATATGTACTTTGCAAATAATTGCTCCTGTTCTAAGCATTGTCTCTTTGGTTACTGAAAGCAGAAGTGTTCTTAGTTTGATGCAACCCTATTTTCTGTGTTTCTGTAGTCTGTTCTTTTGAGGTCTCATCCAAAGAATCCTTGCCTAGTTCTGTCATTAAGCATTTGCTCTATGTTTTCTTCTACTACTTTTATATTTTAATCTTAAATTTAAGTCTATACTCCATTTTGGGTTCCTTTTGGTAATTGTAGGGGATGGGTATCTAGTTTCATTTTTCTGCACATGGGCATCTATTTTACCCAGCACCATTTACATATAGACTGACCTTTACCAATGTGTGTTCTTGGTATTCTGTCAAAAACCAGTAGGTTGCAAATATCTGGATATATTTTGAAAATCTTTCTTCTGTTCCTCTGGTCTATGCATCTGTTTTTATGCTGGTTTCATGCTGTTATTATTACTTTAATTTTGTAGTATGTTTTTATATGCACATTAAAATTATACTTAGTAGGATTCATTATACCATATTTGCACATGCTCATAATGTAATTAAATTTCTCATTCTCCTATACACTCCCCTTCCTTCCTTTCCTCCTATTTAGCAACAAATGCCATGATTTTATTTTTCTTTATGACCAAGTAAAACTCATTTTTGTATATTTTCTTTTCCTACTGATGGGGACCTGAGCAGATTCCATATCTTCAATATCATGAGTTGCTCTGCTATAAACATTGGCATGTCTGTATCACTATAGTATGCTGAAAAGATTTCAACTTTTCCATTCAGTACAATGTTATCTATGATTTCATTAGATATATATATATATATAGAGAGAGAGAGAGAGAGAGAGAGATAGATCCTTTACTTTGTTGAGGTACATTTCTTCTATATTTAATTTGCTGAAAGTTTTTAATGTGAAGGGGTATTGAATTTGTCAAATGTTTTTTATGCATCTATTAAAATGATCACATGGTTTGCCTTTAATTCTGTTAATGTGATGTATCACATTTATTGATTTGTTTATATGCAGCCATCCTTGAGTCACTCAGATAAATTTCACTTGGTCGTGGAGATTGATTTTTTTAATGTATATTAAATTTGGTCTGTTAGAATTTTGTTGTTGGAGATTTTGGCATCTATTTTCATCAGGGATATTATCTGTTGTTTTGTTTATTTGCTATTTCCTTATTCAGTCTTATTACATCTGATTGGTTTATTCAGTATTTCTATTTCTTCTACTGAAATATAAATGTCCCTGACAACTCATTATGACTTATTTCAACAAATACCATTATTTTCTAAGAGTAGGCAACTGATGTGTGAAGGATAGGGATTGACTAGATCAGTGGTTCTTCAAATTTTCCTGCACTGGAATCCTCTGGAATGCTGTACTGCACTCCTACAGTTCCCCATGCATAGAACTGGGTAGGGTCAAAGAATTCACATTTCTGGATAAAGCACACTCTTATACCTTGCCAATGGGAACACAAATTAGCATAGTTATTATAAAAGCAGTATGTAGGTTTCTCGAAAAATGAAAAATATAAATACCATATGATTCAGCAGTCCTTCAACAGGGTATCCCAAGGAAATGAAATCAGTATGTTAAAGAGATACATGCACTCCATGGTTTATTGCAGCATTATTTATAATAGCTAAGATACAGTAAAAAAACTGAAGTATTCATTGACAGATAAATGGGTAAATCAAATGTGTCACACACACACACACACACACACACACACACACACAAACACACACAGTGTGATGTTATTCAGCCAAAAATAAATAAATAAAACAGTGCAATCCTGTTATTGCAGCATCATGAATGGAACTAGGGGCATTATGCTAAGGGAAATGAGCAGTAGGAGGTGCAGAGGCCTGTCAGAACACAAAGGTGAGGTGCGATGCTCAGAGGAGCAGAGGCAGAGCAGAGAAATGGATGGATATTTGCTATTGAATAATTTTTTCAAAATAGCAGCTGAGTATGGAAACACGAAAGCATCTCACTATACTTGTCAATCATTCCCCTCTCCTTACGTAGAAAGATGCTCTATTTATGGAGTATGTTTAATCCTCATTTGGCAGAATCCAAATCTACTTTGATACATGTCCCCTCTAAGGGATCACCTGGAAGAGTAATTGTCATCCTGTAGGGGCTTATCATCTTTGTCTCCTAGAGTATAGATGGGGACTCTAACAGAAGATGGAAGAGAGATAAAATAGGGCTTGCTTAGCTTTATCTTTAAATTTTTATTTTTCCCAAATATGAACTCATACTCTTAGGAACAATTCTTTAGAGTTAAAAAAGTTGTTATTGTCAAATTTTCAGCATTCTTTTGTTACTGTTTGCTGTTATTTATAGGAGCTTAGTAAAGAAAGCAATTGCCTCCATCAAATTAGCATATGATAAAATTCTCATCCTTATCCTATTATTTTTCTAAATACCATTAAAATAAATTACTTTTAAAGAAAATAATAAAAATTCTATCAAATTTATTTTTGCCAAGTACCTATGGATTTTTTTAGGGCATGGCAATAAATACATTTTTATGAGCACTGAAGATAGGTTTTGAGATCCTGTAATAAGTCATCTCACTATAAATAACACACATTAGTTTGGACTGGAGGTCAAATCAATTCCTATATGAATGCATATTTCACTTTGACTATAGGAAAAATGATTTATCTCTGTAAATCATTTTCAGTGTGCTTTATATTTTAAGAAAATAAGTCCTGAAATATAAGAATCAGTCCTCAAATACCTTTTAGGCTCCTTTGATGAATAAAACCAGAAGAACTTAGATGGCTTTTAAAGTATCCCATGATTGACCTCATTTTCCCCATTTCTATCTTATCTTTTGTAACCTCATTTTCCATACAACTCCAACCCTCTCTCCAAACCACAGGTAGATTTACCAAGAACTTGATTCCTGATACATTGGTCTCCTTACTTATACAAGCCTTTGAATGCTGGAAGTTGCTGAGTGAAGACCTGAAAATCAGATTTCAATCAAGAAACATTTCAATGTAAACATTTCTTTTAATTTTTTCTTTCTTTCTTTTTAATTGATGCATAAAAATTTTGCATATTTATGGGCTACCATGTGGTATTTTGATACACATATACATTGTGTAATGTTCAATTCTGGGAAAACATGTGTCCTCAAGTGTTTATCATTTTCTTTGCCCTGAAATGATTCAAAAACACTTATAGTGTTTTTAAAAATATATGGTACATTATCATTATTTGTACTAACCCAACTGGGCAAAAGAGCAGAACTTATTTCCTCTCTGTGACCATGACTTAATACACGTTGACCAACCTTTGTTCAACTCTGTCTCCACACTACTAGACAGATTTCCTGAAGAGTTCTCAAAAAACTCCTGAATATCCAACAAATTAGTGGGATTACACCTCTCATTCCAAATAAAGATTCACTTTTATATCTGATTTTTTTCTCAAATGTGTGTGATTTTTCTTGAAGACAACCATAAAATATGTGTACTGCAGGCCTCCCAAATGCTCCACTTCTCTTCCTATAATAAAGCTATTTCTGGAATACCCTTCCACTGTACCATAGTGGGAAACTGTGAACATCCTCCACAGTCCTTCCTATAGTCTTCCACACATAACATTTTCCTAGAGATTTTACCACATGATTGTAATTGTTGAGTTTTTGTTTGTTTGCTTTGCTTACCCGTTAGACTTAGAAGATCATCCTTCAGTTTAGTGTCTGTAGTACTATGTGTTACACAGAATAGGCATTCAACAATTATATACTAAATGAGCAAATACATGAAATTATAAACTACAGTGAATATGTTAAACATTTTGATTTATTCTGAATTTATTTCATTCATTTTGTTTCCTCATCTTTAAAATTGGAAATAATAGGTGGAAGTTACTAGAAATAACCTCAAATCAGTTACATATTTTTCCATTTACTGTTCTCATTGTAACAAACCTCTCATTGTATCCATAAACTCAAATGATATACTGAGTATATTTGTTTTGCTCTATTTTATTCTTATAAAATGCTAGTCAAAGTAGATGCCCAACAAAATTTAATGTTCAGAAATCAACTTATAAATAAGTCAGTTCATACCAAAAAGTTTAACTCCAAAAGCTTAATTGCATCCTAATTTTCCAGGTCTATCTCCCATTACATTATTCTGAAATTCAAGAGGAATATTTTGGTATGCAAATATTCATTCAGTGTACATTTATCCATAACTTTAAAAACTTCTCCTTGATTTATAATGCTATGATAATTTATCATATTTGTCACCTTGACTATTCTAGGAGATGCCCAGAGAGTAAGGCAAACATTATTTCTGAGAATGTTTGTGAGATTGTTTCTGGAAGATGTTAACATTTGAATCTATACATGGAGTAAAGAAGATTGCAATAGACAATGTGGGAAGATATGGTCCAATGCATTGAGGACAAACAAAAACAAAACCAGAATAAAACCAAAAGACAGAATGGCAAATTTTTTCTCTACATGTTTGAACTAGAATGCACATCTTTTTCTTTCTTTGAACACTGGAACTTTAGTTCTCAGGCATTTGAACTTTAACTTAGTTACTTCATCAGCCTTCCTGGATCCCCAGCTTGCCTTCACAGTTGCATGAGCTCATTCTCATAAAAAAAATCCTCTATTTAGATGTTAGATACATAGATAGTTGGATGGATGGATAGATAGATAGATAGATAGATAGATAGATAGATAGATGATAGAAAAAATGAACTCCATCTAACTTCCAGAAGGAAAGATCTATAAGAGAAGTAATTTTTGTCTCTTTTACTCATCTAAATCCCAGAGTCTAGAACAATGTTAGTAAGTCCCTGATATTCTAAGCAACAGCAAAGAGGCAGAAAAGAAGGAGGAAGAGAAAAAGAGTAAAAGAGGAATGGGAAGTAAGATCATGTAGAATACTGTAGGACATAAGAAGTACTTTTTGGATTTCAATTTAAGTGAGATGAGCCATGTAGTATTCTGAATTGAGGAATGGCATTAACTCTGCGGGCAAGAATAGAATGAAAACTGCATGGGAAAGTGCAGGATGAGGGAGACCAGTTAGAAAACCATCACAATGGTCCATGTGAAAAATTTGAGCACTTACACCAGGGGGTGACAGTGTGCTCAGTAATGAAAGGAGCATATTAAGAAGGATACTTTACCTTTTATTTAATATTTCTTTTATCCAGGCTCATTTGTAAGGCAACCAGAATGGAATTCCAAGTTCACACTATCAATCCAACCTAGAAGTAAACTTAGTACATTTGCTTAGTGATATGAATGACTACAAACCAACAAGATGCCTAATGACAGCATCACAAAGGCTATAGACAAGCATATGAAGATTTTATTTGTATGATCACCACAGAGGACATTTTGGTCACAGGAGACACTAAAAAAGAACTTAGGCTGTGTTGTTCCAGGAAAACTTCAGGGTTTAGAATCTCTCATCTTAAATAAATAGTTACTTAGCATGGGGAGGCACATATGTCTCTATCCCTTCTTGTTAATTTCAGTTATGGGCCATAGATTAAGAGACAAAATGAACATTCTTCTCAACCTGATGCAGCATGTTTGAGCATCCTCGATTCAGCAATTAGTAGATAACAACCTCAAAAAAGACACACTTTTATCATCATAGAATGTATCTCTTTAGTTGATTTTGTTAGAAGCTTGTCTAAAAGATATTTTCTCAAGCATCTCTAAAGCTGGAGGAGTGATGTAGTGTCTGTCTGTTAATGCGTTACTTTTAATGTTTCTCCATCTTCCCTGCCCATGCACTATCCTACTTAGTATTATCGCACTTGGTAAGGGTTGTTTCATTTTTTCCAAGTAAGACTCTGGTGATTACTGCATCTCAGCCACTGTTCATGAACAGAACACTTACAGATACAGTGTTTGTTTTCATTGTCTACATTTAAATAGAAGATGACAGACAATTAATAAATAAATTGGAAATTGCTAGGTATAGGTGGGTACTATATACAAAATCAAGCTACCTGATCTTTAAAACAAAAATGGCAATGAAAAGATTTTCTACCTTGTCCGAGTAGATGACAGTTAAGCTAAATGCTGAATGACAGAGAGTCAAATTGGGGAAGAGCCCCTGACTAGACCTTGATTAATACCTAACAAATTTATCTTCCTTAACATTTCTAAATGATTCTCCATGCCTCAGTCAAGGTTATCTTACTAGAATTTAAATCTAAAATATCCCTTTACTTTAAAACTTTCTGGTGGCCCTAAATGCCCATACTTGGAATGGGCTATAGATGTACTCATGGCCCATGGGTGACACTCCAGTCTCACTATTTGCCACTCCTCTCATCTGAACTCTGCTTTAACTATATCAAAGTACTTGCAGTTGCCCAAAAATGTTCAGATCTTTCTTATTCAAAACACTTTTTAAGTTTTCAAAAACACTGCTTCCATTAGTTGAGACTTCATTCTCTTACTCTTTCACCTGATTGATAAGCTTCAAAAAGAGTGTTTAAAGTCTTGTTGAGACATGATTTCTATCTGAGAATGTGAGATAAATGATTTGTCTACAGGTCCAATTGAAGTAGACTAAAATAGAATAAAAAATAATTAACTCAGTAAAAGAGAAATATTATGTATAACAATATTTGAAGGGGACAGTCACCTTTAAAATGATTAGAATTTCATGGGACATTACCAGGGAGTACTATTTCTAAGAGTGAGAATTATACAGTCAATGGAAACATTGGTGATGGGAAGAATGAATAGAATCAGGGTTCAAGTTGGGACGTTGCATGAAGACATACCAGTCTGTAAAATGGGTCATGTTTTAGTTTCAAAAGTACAACTGAAGTAAATAGGTATTAAGTAGTCAATTACTTCAACGAATTAAATGTGATAAATTGTGCCACTAGAGAAAAATACTAACTAGGAGATAATAGTAAATTAATTATTCTGTTGAAATCATCATGAAAATTTAACGTTATTGATCATTGCAATGTATTGAGCACTCTGCTTGGTGCTTCACAAGAACAATACGTGTAATCCTCATTTTTAAAAGTCTATGGATGAAGTCACACAATTATCACTATTGTACAAATAAAAGAACGAACTGTGAACTTAGACTCAAAAATCACTTTAATAAGGTAAACAAAGCAAATTTTAAAACATTTTGGAAAGAAGTTTAAAAACCTAAATGGCAATCTCATTGTCACAAATTAGCCTTGCAATCTTGCCCAACTCAGTTAACCTAAAGATACATATGTTGAGGCTAGAATCTGTACATGCTATTTTAAGCAAAATAATCTACATCAATATATTATTCAGTCTTCCTTTCAGCCTATTTTCATCACATTTGTTTGCAAAGGATATGCTGCATAACAGCACTATCTTTCAAGAGAACAAAGACTTAGGAGAAACTTCAGATGTGACTTGATTAAAAAAATCCTTATAGACATGAAAATTGGACCTAATCCACAACCAAACTTATCTTGGTTAATTCCTAGAAGATTCTCATTAATTTTAAATGCAATTGTGTGATTAATTTTGATTAGCGCAGCTCTTTAATACTAAGCAAAAAACAAAAGGAGATGGAGATTCAGGGGTGGATTGGAATTACAGTCCATTACTGGTACAATATTTATTAATCATGAATACTGTGAATTTGATGCATAGGATCTCATTTACTAAGCAGAATAATTATTAAGGGCAACCATCAGTATTTTTATTATACAAGCAGAGAAATCAGGATCACAGGTAAATTATTTACCCAGGGTTAATGTTATGGACTGAATTGTGCTCCTACACATTCATATGTGAATCTTTAAATCCCAGTGACTACTTGGAGATAGAGCAATAAAGGAGATAATTAATATTAAATGAGATCATTTAGGAGGGTGGGGTCCCTGATAGGATGGGACTGATGTCCTTATGAGAAAGAGACACCAAAGATGTGCACACACCAATGAAAGGTCATGTGAGGACAGGGTGTGGTGGCTATCAGTAAGCCAAGAAGTGAAATCTTACTACAAAGGAACTCTTCTCAAAACCTTACCAGAACCGTGATCTTGGACTTCTGGCCTGTAGAATTGCAGGCAACAAATTTGTAAGCCACTCTTTCTATGACAGTTTGATATGGCAGCTCTGGGCTTGCTGGAAGTTAACTCAGTGGTAGAACATTTGCCTAGCAGGCAAAAGTCCCTGGTTTAAATGCCCAGCACCCCCCCCCACACACACACACACATGAACAAATAAATTTAAAAAGAGAAGATGACAGACTAATACAATTACACACGTAAAAAACACTGGAAACACCGGGGTTAGATTGAACCTAGAACTATTTGACCTCAAGGTCATACTCCTTATCCATGCTCAAAGAATGGTTCAACTCTGCACAGTGATAACTCATGTTCAGTTTATGAAATACTCAACAGGTCTGTGATTCAAATAGGCAAGGTCCTCATTGCCTGCTGCTCCAAAGATAAGAATAAAAATATTAATAATTACAAAGTAAATTAGCAAAAAGTCTTTGCTATAATATTTGATATTTATACAACTACTGCCCAAGTATTAGAATTGTTTTTAGTGATTGAAATGACAGCTTGGCATAAGACTAAAAAATCAAGATACATAATGGAGAAAAGAATACATGGTGGATTTGATCATTTCTTTTTCTAACAGTTCAACATGCCATATATTATAGAACAATGAACATTTATTGTAAATAGTTGCATTATCTTGAGCTCCATTTATTAAAATCATTTCTTAGAAATGATGTTTGTCATTATTATACATTATAAACTTTCAGAAAATTTCATCAGAGTTAGGTTTCTGTTTACAAAGCATACCTTAGACAAAGAGGATACAAAGAAAACTAGAGTTAAACATATTCTGGAACTGGGAATTAGTGAAAAAAGGCTATTTTTGAAAAATAGGACTGATAAATTTGCTTCCAGAGAGAATAATATACCAATGAAGTAAGATTTTATTTGCATGATCCAACTAAATTATTAAATTTTTGGAAATTTTAGAACAAATCACTATTGAATAATTCAATTTCTTTAGTGTAAATTTTCTTTTAATATTTTTGGATCATATTAGCCTAAAAGCATATTTAGTTTGATTTTCTGTTTTTCAGCATTGAAGATATCAACCAGATGACTAATTTAATACTTTTGATAAAAGAAATAGTCATAAAATTTATTGGACAGGGCGCTTCCCTGGCAGAGAGCGACCATCTGGGACTTCCTGGGCCCAAGGAGCCGGGCTCCAGTCTTCCCTGCCGCTGCACGGCCTCTCAAGGGCGGTCTGGCCTGGAGGGGCTGGAGTCTCTGGCTCCGGCGGCTGCCTCTGACAGAGGCATTGATCGTTCCCAAACTGGGGGAAGTGGAACAGCAGCTTTCTTGGGTCACCACTTGATCAAGCACCTCTCAAATATCAGAGGGGAAGATACATGAGCAACATAATAAAACACGGGAAGAAAGTGTCCCAAACAAACCTAGATGATATATCAAGAGAACCGAAAGACAGCATGGCAGAAGGAAGGACAGAAAGGGAGTTCGGAATGTTCATAATTAAAATGATCCAAGAAGAGAATGATGTGACGAGAGAGCAGATTCAGGCTATGAATAATCAGCTAATAGAGCAATTGCAGGAAGCAAAAAATCATTTCAATAAAGAGATAGAAGTTCTGAGAAAAAAAAACAAACAAACAGAAATCCTTGAAGGAAACAAGGAAATGAAGGAAACAATCAACCAAGTTAAAAACTCAATAGAAAGAATAATTAACAGAACAGATCACTTGGAAGACAGAACCTCAGACAATGAAGACAAAATATTTAATCTTGAAAACAAAGTCGAACAAACAGAGAAGATGGTTAGGAATCATGAACGAATCCTCCAAGAAATATGGGACATCATGAAAAGACCAAATTTAAGAGTTATTGGGATTGAGGAAGGCACAGAGATACAAACCAAGGGTATGAATAATCTGTTCAAGGAAACATTATCAGAAAATTTCCCAAATGTGATGAATGAGATGGAAAATCAATTACAAGAGGC
>JAJEJO010004528.1:58004-101317 GCA_020662805.1 Glaucomys volans
AATTCCACAGGTGGAAATCAATTCTATGAATGGCTCCAACATGCCCCATAAACCTTGTGGTGACTGTTTGTTAGAACATTTCTGTCTGTAATTATAGGCTGAAGTTAAAACTACAGGAGGTGCTAAAAGACCAATGTATTTTGAGAACCAAGAGCCCAGATTTTGAGATCCTCTTAAGTGGTTCAAACAGATCTTGATTTTGTGGGAAGCTTAAAAATTCCATATCTAAAACACATTAAAAAAAAGTATTTCCTAATGATTTCTTTAAATAGCAGTCACAGAGTTAAACATTTAAAAAATATAAAACAATATGAGGTGAAAAGTCTCTTTTTCACTGACTTTTCCTCTCTGCAGGATCAGTATTATCAGTTTCCCAACAGAAATTGAAAGAAGGAAACAAAGGTGTAATTTTTGAAGTTCTAGCATGGGAGTCCACATTAGGAATGGTACATTGGCAACATCAAAAGTATAGATATGATGTCTCTTCAGACTAGCAGTATCCCCTGAATCTTAAAAGAGGATTTTCTTAATAGAAGAAAGAGTATGAGACTCAGAACAAGCTCAAACCTCAGTTGCCAATACAATGACAGATAAATTACATAATAATTTTGTTTCCATTTGTCCTTCTGTCATGGAAATTATGTAATTGTTATTGCTTCATGGGTAGAAACAGAGTAACTGACAAGAAAAATGCTTTGAGTAACTTAGAAAAATGTTACATAAACACCTAGCACTACAAGATCATGCTGAATATCAGAACAGAAATCATAAAAGAAATATTGACTAGCATATCTATTACATTTTATTAGAAGTTGACATTCTTCCCTAAAAGGTGTTTCAAAACTGTGTAACTGACATCAGGTATCCACTCTCAGAGGCAGAAACTTCAGAAGAATGCGAACTTTCCTAGGGCTCATTTCCCCCAGCTTCTCATTTTATTTATATCACCAACTGTATCTCCATAAAAATCATGAATTAAAGAAAAGTAGACCATATAAAAGGACAATAGAGTAATGATATGGTTCGAGGAGAAGATAAACAAACAAGAATTAAAGTTAGCAAGGTTTTGTAGGATTTCTGAAATCTGAAAGTCAGATATAGGTTTCAATTCACAATATGGGGAGGATAAAAATAGCTTGGTAACAGACACCAGCTCTTAGAAAACCTAAGTCAATGGACAAGTTCACCAAATGAATTAATAAAATTATAAATGTTTAATAACGTAATTGTCACTCAAATGCTTTGCTATTTTATGAGTGCTTCTTATAACATCGGTATACCTGTGATATATTTGCTAAAATAGAAGTTGTGTTTTTGAAACAATCAACACAAGGGAAACATCATTGTATCAATCATCACTATAAGGTACATTTTTCATCTCCTCTGACCAAAAATTAATGACCTCAGAGTGGTGATCCAGAGTTAAGAACCTCTGTCTCAGCATCTGTATGAAAACAAGTGCTGGCAGAAGCCCCAGTACTGTTTAAGTGTGTGATTATGCTGGGTACTGTTGCTTGCCAGTCATCCCAGCTAATTTGGGGACTGAGACAAGAGGATTGCAAGTTCAAGCTCACCTCAGCAACTAAGCCAAACCCTGTCTCAAAGGGGAAAATAAACAGATTTGGGGATGTAGCTCAATGAGAAAGGGCTCTAGGTTCAATCCCCAGTATTGCAGGAAAAAAAGAAAAGAAAAATGTGTAATTATGTTACTGGACCACAAAGTCACTGTGGTATATACATGTATGCATAGATGTGCGTGCACTTCTTCACTTCTAAAAAGTTATTAACTTGAAGATATATTAGAAATTTATTTTTATACAAAGCATTCTATTTGTTATAAAAAATATTGGTCTTAAGTTAGTGTTTCCCAAGTTTTATGGTCTCTTAATGAAAGTTATTCCAGATTTTTCATCAGTCCCTCCAAAGAATGGGCAAATCAGTGAGGCATTTAGGGCAGCCAAGTCATTAATAAGGAATGGATCCACCTTTTCCTGAAACATCTGTGCAGAGTGGTTTCAATTCCTGCCAGGAAGCAAGCTAATGCTAACTGAGACACCAGTTCTTCCCATAGCATTGCATCAGATGCACTGGGTACCCCTTATCTGACAGATATGTTCATATTGGTTGGTAATTTTAAACAGGTTGAAAGAAATACCCATGAAAAGAAATCCAGCAGCCTACCATGGGAGCTCTGCATTTGTTACTGACTTTCTGAGTATTCCTTGATTATAATCCTGCCAAAACCCTCATTTGTTTCCCAGAGAAGGAAAATACAATACAGAACTTGGCTGTCTTAACTCTGAAAGCAATCAAGTGCTCTGATAAAAAAATGAAAACACTCATTCTCAGAGCATGTTTGTTCTCTCATTATCTCAGTTCCTTTGTTGCCATGGTCACCTCTCAGCACAGCAGAGCTCCCTGGTAGCAACCCTTAGATGCTGCATTCCTCCTTCCTGTCCATTCCTTGTCTAGTCTCTGTGTGTCTCCAAGTTTCCCCTAACCAGCACCACCTGTCTTCACTTCTGAGACAAGCTGGTGAGAAGAAAGGCACTGAAGATGCTAATGAGTATGTTTTAAAACTCCTGATATTAAACTAAGGCCTGTGAATCTGCAGACACTGCTTTTGTGCAATGTAGCAACAAAGGGAAAGCAAGGTAATATGCAGTGTTTGACAAAATTTCCAGGTTCTAATACTCATTATAGAACCACATGCTACCAACCAGTCTTTAAATTATATCTGAAGTCTTGATTGCAAAGAGAAAATAAATTGCATGGTAGCATGCAAGTGGAGGGTGTTTTACTGGTTCATACAGGCAGCTGTCCCTAAATATATCCTTCAGGAAGAAGGGAAGAGAGAATGGCTCTGGATAAACTAGAGTTCCATATACACATCATGCCTGGTGTCTTGAGATTTATAAGTTCTTTCAAGCAGACAGACATTTGGATTTCTTAGGCGGTTCAGAACACTTGGAATTAACTGTCATATAAGCAGATAATTTAGGATGGTCACAGAGTCAGAGATGATCCTCAAGAGAAAGCATAAAAAAATCATGTGTAGGTCTCCCTTTAAAGTAGTTCTGTTCAGCTGCTTCATGGTCTTTTAAAGTGTTAATCGTCCAACTAAGCAAATATTGTTGTGGTAGCTTATTTGAACAATGTGTCTTCCTGGGCTGGCAAAGTTAAAATTGTTATTTTGTGCTATGTTATTTGGTTTGTTAGGGTTTGATTTTTGCTGCCTGGACTTCTTTTAAACAGACTATGTTGAACTGCCATTTGATTGTATTTGTGCTTGGTGAATATTTTAAAAGGAATGCTGAGAACTGAGCATATGAGATTTGCATACTTGTAAGGTCTTTGAAGTGTGTTGGTGAGAGGTTGTAAAGATTATAGATATTATCTTTCTACATTTATAAAAGAGCCTATAAGTACAAAGCATTTTCCTCAATCACCTGATATAAAAAATTTAAAAAATAAGTCTTGTAAATATCAGGTCTTTATGTTTAAGGACAAAAGCAAGGATGCAGCTTTCTTTTAAAAGAGATTTATCTGTTTATATTCAATAATTCATAATATTTTTTAACTCAAAAGGCTGAGGGAGAAGGTTTTCCAAACAATTTGATTTGTCATATTTATATTCAGGAAATAATAAAAAACAACCTCAAATAAATCAAATTGTCCTCTCCCAAAGGAGACTGCAAAGATTCCCAAAATCATGATCTTTTAGACATGTGGTAAATTGTGAAAAATCAGTATTTTATGAACTGGAGAAAAACACCATTTACAGTTGTTGAAAATCAATTTTATCTTTATGTCTTTGGTGAAGAAATATTCCTCATGCTAGGGAACTGGACATTCCAATTCTATTTTCTCCTTCTATCTGTCATTTTTATTAATGCCAAGGAAAAGGAACCCATGTACTCTTATGGATGGTCGCTGGAGGTGATAAAAGAGTTAATATCTTCAAAAACTTTCAACATTCTTCTTTAGAAAAATAGTGTAGACACTGAAGGCATCAGAGACTTGTATGAAAATAATTTACTTACATTCCTCCTTTTTAATCTAGCCTGGGAATATTTCTTCTAATTTTCAATGACAAAATGCATACATAATGTGTAATTTGTATTCAACTATTCATGCTACTAAAAATAGTCATCCTTACACTGCTATAGACTGTACTGTAATATTAACAGTGACTAAGGCTTTGGGGGACATTTCTTTAACACAGTGGTTGTCAACTGGGGGTGAATTTTTATCCTCGGGAGGTATTCAGCAATGTCCTAGGGCAAATGTAACAGAAGAAGGGCCATGCCTAGTTAAGAAGCATTGTTTTAGAGGACAAAGTAAATTATCACAAAGCCTTAGCTACTTGGATAAACTGAAGCTGAAAATTCTAGAAGGTAAATTGTATGCTCCTGAACATTTACATAGATGACAATTAGCATGGTTTTAATGGAATACATGATTACATACTACTAAAAATATTAAATTTCTATTAAATTTTGTTACTGACCTCTCCCAATGATTTTTATCTTTCTGATTATAAAATGTCTTGCATAATTTGGAAATCATAGGAATTCTTTATAGCTTCAGAGCAACCATTTTATAATCTATTACTATATATTATAGCAAAGGATATTTAGTGATTAAAAGGCAATCCTGTTTAAATGGAAAAATTGGATTATAGCCAAAAGGTTCATTATATATTATTAAGCAAATTATTAAATATTAGAATCAAGATTCTCTAAGACCGTGGATGAGCAAATTTCTGAAGCAAGTCCTGTCAAATTAGAACTAGAAAGTATAAAATTGTGTATTGAACAATGGTAATGTTTTCATGGATAACTAACTTTTGTATTTGGGCAACTGTATTGATACAGCCTACTCCCTGGAGTCTGTTATAAAGACACCAAGAAATTTAGCATAAAGGAAAGAAATCTTAGACTTTCAAGTCTGAGGTTTCTCATGATCACAAGCAAATCTGTTGAACTATGTGTGCCTCTAGGTAACGAAAAAAAGTAAACCCAGTTCATTTGTTCTAAAACATGAAAAACAGTGTTTTTATAAATGTGTTTACCTTTGTACATACTATGCATTAGCAATTTGTTTAGTAGAGAATGGATGCTTCATTTTTCAAACCTAACAAATAATTAAACTATTAACAATGAAGTTGTTAATGAACTATTAACAATTAATGCAACTATTAAATTAATGAAGTCTCAGGAATATATAAACCATCTTTAAGAGAAAACGACATTTTCTCAGATAATCTGAACAAAATAGTGTTATCCATAAAACAGTTCCCTAGTTTGGTCCTATCCTGTTCTATAGCCATGATCTTGGTAGATGTTTTAGTCAGCTCTTTTGTTGCTGTGACTAAAAGACCTGACAAGAATAAATTTAGAGGAGAAAAAGTTTATTTAGGAGCTCATGGTTTCAGGGATCTCAGTCCATAGAGAGCCATCTCCATTCCTCAGGGTCCAGGTTAGGCCATACATTATGACAGGCAAGTAAAGATCAGCAGCTCACATGATGATTAGAAAGTAGAGAAAGAGAGAGAGAGACTGCACTTGCCAGACATAAATTACATACCCCAAAGGCATGCCCCCAATGACCCATCTCCTCTACCTTCACTGTATCTGCATCACTTTCCACTCAAGTAATCCCATCATGGGATTGGTTCACTGACGGGGTTAAGGCTGTCAGATTCCAAACATTTCTCCTCTAAATCTTCTTGTGTTGTCTCACACATAAACTTTTTTTATTTCATTTTTTAAATTTTTTTATTTTTACAGACTGCATTTTGATTCATTGTACACAAATGGGGTACAAATTTTCATTTCTATGGTTGTGCACGATGTAGATTCATACCATTCATGTAATCATACTTGTGTATAGGGTAATGATGCCAAATGTTTTCCCTGATAAGTGGATGATGATATATAATCAGGGTGGGGAGGTGAGAGAAGAATGGAGGAACTTTAGATTACATAGAAGGAAATGAGAGGGGGAGGGGTGGGCGTATGAAAAATGGTGGAATGACACATGAACTTTTGGAAGACAACTCATATTCAAACTATGACATTTCTCCTCCAACTCTTAAAACCTCGTGACCAGATGGTCATGCAAAATACATTTAGTCAATTTCCACTAATCCCCATAGTCTCAACAGTTCCACCATTGCTTCAATGTTCAAGCCCAATGTCTCCTCTGAGACTCAAGGTAAGTTCACATCCTGGGGTCTGAAAAATCAAAAACAATTTACAAAGTATCCAATGTACAAAAGTACTCAGTAAACATTTCCTTTTACAAAAATAGGGCCATAGAAAAAAAAGGATAGGACCCAAGCGAGACTGAAATCCAACTGGGCAAACAAATGCTGTTAACTCCACATCTGACATCTGCACACCTGGCACGGTGATGTTCTTTCCAAAGGGCTTGTGCAGTTTCATCCCTGTAGCCTTATTGGTTGAGCCCAAGTGGCCTTTCTGTTAGCTTGTCTCTGCTTGATTCCTGCAGCTTTCTTAGGACGATGTCTCATGTTACTGGCATTTATTAATATCAGCGGTCTCCACCAAGCTTCTGCTTTCTCCTCACATCTCCCAGCTTTGCCTTCTCTGGGGGTGCCTGAAGGGACTTGGACCCTGCTGCACTTTGCAGGTCTCCAAGGCTTTTCTTTGAAATCTTGGTGAAAGTCTCCATAACCTCCTAATTTCACAATCCTGAATTCCTGCAGAACCAGCACCACATGGTTGACTCCAAGGTCTGCCACCATCCTCAGAAGTGGCCAAGCCTCCAGGGACATTGGATACAGCAGTCTCTAAATGTCTGAGTGGCTGAGAACATTGAAAAACCTTTCTAGGCCCTCCTGTGCAAGAAGGGTACCCTAGTGGTCTTTTCTCAAGAGAATTTATACTCTTACTTCCTTGAGCCTGAGATGAGTGTGGTTTTGCCAATTCCTGAGATTCCCTCAGGGCATCCTTCTCATTGTCTTGGGATGGTCTGTAGCATTTCTTAGTGGCAGTGATGTCTTTAAAACTATAACTTCCTTAGCCCTAGTTTTACTCCCACTTTTCAAGTACAAGTTTTTCAAATCTTTCTGCTCTGCTTTCTGCTCCCAAATATCACAATAAACTTGGCTAAAAGCCATCAGCAATACCCATGCCACTACCTGAATGCTGTGCTGCCTAGAAATTTCTTCCACCAGTTTAAGAAGCCCATCACTTTTAAAAGTCTCAGGACATGGGCAAAATGCAGACAACTTCTCAGCCAGAACATAACAAGAATGGCCTCTAATCCAAGTTCGACTAGTGTCTTCCTTTTCCTCTAAGACCTCGTGAACCCAGTCTTTACTGTGTACAGTCCTGTTGGCATTCTGGTCTTCTGAGCTCCCACCAGAATCACCCATTAAGCTCTAAATCTAAAACATTTCCAGCTAGTTTTGCTAAACATCTCAAAATTTCTCCCAATAATTCCACAAAGCTCCAAAAACTTCTGAACCTCATGGTCAGGTTAGTCACAGCAGTGAACCCCCTCCTGGTACCAATTTCTGTTTTAGTCACTGTTTTTGTTGCACTGTTTGGTCATTAGGTTTGGGGGACTAGGGGAAGAATGTAATAGTTTGGATGTGAGGTGTACCCCAAAAGCTCATGTGTGAGACATTGCAAGAAGATTTGGAGGAGAAATGATTGGATTATGACAACATTAACCCAAATCGGTGAATTAATCCCATGATGAGATTAACTGGATGGAAAGTAATGCAGATAGGGTATGGCTAGAGGAGATGGGTTATTGGAGCATGCCTTTGGGGTATATACTTTGTATCTGACAAGTGGAGTCTCTCTCTCTGCTTCCTGATTATCATGTGAGCTGCTTACCTTCACCACACTCTTCTACCATGATGTTCAGCCTAACCTAGAACCCTAAAGAATGGAGCTGGCTCTCTATGGACTGAGACTTCTGAAACTCTGAGCCCCTAAATAAACTTTTCCATCTCTAAATTTGTTCTTGTTTGATCTTTTAGTCACAGCAACAAAAAGCTGACTAAAACAATAGATATCAGTGTTAGGCACCACTGGTTGCTCCTTTTTATTGACTAGACTATTGCCCATCTGAACTTTTTGAAACTCTAGGCTCTTTGAAGTCTTTCCAGTGTGCCTCCTGGCCTCAGAAAAAGGAGGCCCTCAAAGATTCTGAGGAGAAGAAATAAGGAAATAATGTACTTTTAATTTTACAATTAACTTGTAAACAGTGGCTTACATCAGAAAAGTAACATAGAAATGTTGACATAGAAAAAAATATGGGGATTTTCCTGGTTTGTTTTTAAATAGCTAAGAGACACTAAACCTTTACTAATAGAACTGGGGAAAGAAGATCAAGAGCCAGACAGATCACTCCAACTGGGTGAAGATCCCTGGTCAGAGAGTCCTTGTGATAGAGAGAACGGAGTCAAGAAAAAGAGGTAAGATTACTGGGTTGAAGGCAGTTGTGCCCTTTAGAAAGCATTCATATGGCATTTATTTTGTGTCTTTTTCAGTTTATTTGAAAAATATCTTCCAGGTTTATCAATTTTGTTGCAAATGGCAGAATTCCCTTCCTTTATCAGGCTGATTAATATTTCCTTGTGTCTATATACCACATTTTCATTTTCCATTCATCATTGTTAGATGGACATTTAAGTTGTTTCTTTATCTAGGCTATTTTGAACACTGCTGCAATGAAGATGGGAATGCAGATAACTCACCAATATCCTTAATGAACACAGATGCAAAAATTCTCAACAAAATACTAGAAAATTGGATCCAAAAGCACATTTTGAAAGTTATTCACCATGACCAAGTGGGATTCATCCTAAAGTGGTAATGACGGTTCAATACACAAAGAAGTAGATGTGATAAACAGCACCAGCAGAATGAAAAACAAATTGATGGGATCGCGTGGGTAGAGGAAGGCATTGGGTAAAATTCGACACTTATGATTTCATTATTTGAGTCTTTTTTTCTCTTTTTTCTTGGTTAATATGTCAAGTTGATAATCTTTTCTAAAAACAACTCAATTTTGTTGATCTTTCTATTGTTTTTTCTAATCTCTATTTTTAATTATTTCTGCTCTAATCGTTATTAATTACTTCCTTCTGTTTACTCTGAATTCAGTTCTTCTTTTTCTAGTTCCTTGAGGTATAGTTTTAGATTCTCTATTTAAGCTCTTTTCTGTTTTAATGATCTATCCTTTGGTGGCAACAGAGTATTGGAGTTTTCTGCCATTTTTATTGTTATCGCTTTCTCCCTTCAGCTTATTAACATGTGCTTTAATATAGAGCTTCTCCACAATTTGATGCATAGTGTAATTGTAATTGTTACATCTTCTTGATGAATTGATTCATTCATCATTATATAATGAATATATTTGTCTCTTTCTACAGCTTTTGTTTGTTTGTTTTTGATTTTTTGAGACAGTATCTCACTATGTTACCCAGACTGTTTGCAAACTCCTGGGCTCAAGCCATCCTTCCACCTCAGCCTCCTGAGTAGCTAAGACTATACGTATACACCAGTGCACCCCAGTTCTTTCTAAGTTTTTTAAAGCTTATTTTGTCTGATATAAGTACATTCACCCCTTCTCTTTCTTCATAATCATTTGCATGGGATGGTTTTTCCATCCCTTCAATTTCAGCTTATCTGTCTACATAGGTGAGTTTTTTCCCCAGGCAGCCTATTAACATATCTTGATTTGTTTGGTTGATTGATTTCATTGTGGTTTTTATCCACTCAGCCACTCTGCCTTTTTATTTTTTTTCTGATTGTTTTATAGTTCCTTTGTTTCTTTTTTATTTTTATGGTATTTTTCTTTGTGATTTAATGATTTTCTGTAGTGTATGCTGTATTCACTTTCCTTTTCTTTTTTTTTTGGTATTCATTTTCTATTTATCTATCATGTATCTATTCCAGGATGTTACTCATATTTACTATTATACCTACATAAAACATCTTATGGTTATGAGTCTGTTGTCGGCTGATAACAACTAAATTCAATCACATAAAAAACTACACTATCACTCCCATCTTCCACATTTTATTTCCTTGATGTCATAATGTACATTGTTTTATACTGTGCATTCACTAATATTATTGTTATGATCATAAAGTATGATAGTGTGTCTTAGCTTTTAGAGTTTGGAGTGATTCATATACTGCCATCAAGTATTAGAGTGCTCTGAATTTGAATACACGCTTACCTTTACTCATGAGCTGCACACTTCCATGTTTTCTTGTTACTGATCAGCATCCTTTATTTTGACTTTGACAACTCCTCTTAGTCCTTCTTCTTATAAGGTACATCCATTACTCTTTCACATGATATATACTCTTTCAGTGTTTGTTTGCTTGGGAAATTTTTGCCTCCCTTTATTTTCTGAAAGATATAGTATTCTTGGTTGACATTTCTTTGTTTTTATTTTCTTTTGGCATAAGAGTATATCATTATATCTCTCCTGGCCTGAAAAGTTTCTGCTGAGAGACCTACAGATAGGCTTGTGTGGGTTCCCTTGTTTGTGATGAGTTGCTTTTCTCTTCCTGCATTCAAAATTTTCTGTCCTTGACTTTTGAAAATTTGATTATAATGTGTCTTAGTGAAAGTTTCTTTGGGTTGGCCATGTCTAAGGACATAGATTTCCATATCTTTCCAAGGTTTAGGACATTTTCAGTCATTATTTCTTTCAATAAACCTTTACCTATTTCTCTCTCTCTTTCACAATTTTTACATTGGTTCACTTGATGGAATCTCAAAAATATCATAGGCATTCTTTCTTCTTTTTAATTCTTTGTTCTTTCTTCCCCTCTACCTGGAAAATGTCAAATGACTTGCCACTGAGTTCAAAGTTTTTTCCTTGTGGTTAAGTTTGATGTTGAAACTTTATATTGCTTGTCTTCATTTCATTCAGTGTAATTTTAAGCTTTTGTAAAATTTTTATCTTTGTTGAACTTATTCTATATAGTATTTCTCTTAAAATATTGAGTGATCATCTGCAGTCTTTTGTAGTAAACTGAACTTCCTTTAAAAGTTATTTTGAATTCTTAAATATTAATTTCTTTGGATTTTTCACTGTAAAATTATTGGATTCCTTTGGTGATGCCATGTTCCACTTGATTTCTCCTTTTTTTTTTAATTCCTTGAAGTGTTGCTTTTGTCTTCCCATTTGAAAAGGCAGTCAATATCTCTAGTCTTTATTGACTATCTTCAAAAGAAAAAAGCTTTATCAAACAGCCTACCTAAAGTTTCTGAGGTGTTTTAGATTTTTTCTATGGGTTCACCCACTCTAATATTTGCCATTTTGGAGGGAAGTATTTATGATTGTATGCCTTCTTTTGATTCCCCACAGCTAGCCTGGGTGCTGAGAGCTGCCCATTTATTTTCACTAATAGGATAATCACTTAATGTGATCAAGATTACACATCTTATGAATCCAACAGATGGCAAGTGCAAAATGTTGGAAATCAACATAGACTAGCTGGATGTTTTCTCTGATGGTGAATCCTATGAGATTCATGGGCACTTGGTGGAATCTGTCACACGATTAGGAGAAATTGTGGCCCTTTATTAAGCTCTGAATTGCAGTTTCTTTGAGCCCCTTCCTCTTTGTCCTATTTCTACCTTCCTGCAGATTATTCTCACATGTTGATCCTACAGTGTTCAGGGTGGGGAGGGAATGAAGTGGGTTTCTTGGGCAGTGGTGCTCACAGATAAGAAAGCTGCCATCTTCCTATGTTCCCATTTCCCCTGAGAGAAATTGTGGATTGAGGAGGTCTCTCTTGACCATGTTGGGGGGGATGGATTCAGGTCAAGTAAAGTTGTTCTTTTTATTCTTTCCAATGTGCCTATCCTTGGGGTTTTGCCAAAATTGAATGGTAAGACCTCTTCTCTTCATTCCCAAGCTCCCACAAAGGTACTCTCATTCATGATTATTAAAATTGATATATCTGCAGAGAAGGATGAGGGTTGAAACTCTTACTACCCTTGCTTTCATATTCTTTAAAAAATGTTTTACAAATATTTTTGAAATAATTTGAAATTCTTAGGTTATAAGATCTATAACATTACAGAATCCAGATACTTTGTAAAGTGTTTCAATTCCCTTGATCTAATTCTCATTCACAGCATAGGAAAATACCTCCAACAGACTATTCAAGTTTGGCACCAAATTTCCAATTTACAAACAAGGCGATAATGACTTAGAATGTGGCTGAATTACAGCAAAGGAATTTAAGAATCACTGAATCTGTTTGAATCTGCCATGTGCCAGACATTGATCAAGACTGAGAACTATGGAATTTTATTTGAAGATTGCTGTGATTTAAATGTTTCCTCCAAAACTCATGTCCAATTTAACTGTAACTGTGATGGTATTAAGAAATGGAAAGTTGAAAAGGTGAACGGATTAATGCGGTTACTGTAAGAGTTGATTAATTATGAAATTGAGCCTCTGTGAAAAGAATAATTTCAGTCTCCTTCCTCTCTCCCTGGTTCACATCTGTCTCGTCCTTCTAACTTCCTCCATGAAATGACATAATACGAAGGCCTTCTCCACACAGCTACTGTGCCATGAACTTGAACTTCCCAGCCTCCAGAACTGTATGTCAAACAAATTTTTGCTATTTATAGATTACCATGTGTCCAACCTTCTGTTGTGGCAGCAAAGAGCAGTTTAAGACATAAATGAAGAACTTAGTAACACTTTATTTCTAGGAATTTGCTATCTGTTGAAGAATATTCACAAATAAATCCTAAATTATGTAAAATTATGCTGCAAAATGTGTATAATCAAGATACTTTGAGGAAAATGAGATAATCAGGGCCCTAATTAGGACAGTAGAAAACCATAGGGAAAGCAACTAATGGCTTATAGATTGCAAAAAAGAAAAAGAGGAAAAGTCAAAGATTTTCCTTTCTAATTATGAGAAAATATAGATCAAGAAAATCAGTAAATATTAATATATTCCCCAATGGCCTCTCCAAGGACAAAAACATAGTTGCAGTCCAATAAGTATTTCTCTGAATAATCTCTGAATGATCTATTTCAAATTTCTAAAGAAACCACTCTACCAAATACAGTGACTAATATTGTTTTTTCTGGAGTGCAAGATTTGGATTATGGTGTCATTTACGAAGTAACTAAAAGCTCCACTATTTACACCATAATTCATGCTTTTTTCCTCCCTTTTTTAATTCAATAAACATGGGTCAAATAAGTTTCATTGGCAAGGCAAGCTATAAGAACTAGATAATGTCAATGGTAAAAACAAAACAAAAATTGTTTGCTTTCATACTTAACCGAAATCACCTTTCTTTCCTTTCACTTGATGTCCTCTCACCTTTCTTCTCTGCCCTCCTGTCTCTAACTCTTCTTTCTCTTTCTTTACTCATGGTAGATATAGGGACTTTTCAGACCAGAATCATAATGATGTTGAAGGGAATCATGTTTTACAGGAGGAGGATAAGCAGAAGCAGGAAATTTTTTTTCAAATGATTATTTTACCAAATTTTAGTTAAAATGAACATATTACTAGGATCTTTGCCCTGTATAACAGATATTAAGGGAAAACATATTGTCCTGTCCTTGGCAAAGGTTGTGGCAACATCTGAAAACTATACTTAAGAAATAAGATAAATCAGTGCAGAATGATGATCTGGAATACAAAAAAGAGAGATGAGAACATCAAGGCCAGTTGCTAATTAACAAAATGAAATACTTCCACCCATCATATTAATAACAACCATGTCATTAGTTTGTAAAATCCTTTGATAAAACTAAAATGTAGCATTATACAATCATGTAAATAGAGAAAAGTGTGAGAAGAGCTCAGTTGTGGTAAAATCTGTAGTTCCAAGTGTGTGTTCGGGATACAGTATTTAACTTTAGAAACTGGAAAAATGTAATGCTAGCCACTAAAAGAAAAGGAGATATATACATTTCAAAACAAAGGACATAATCAAATTTAAGTAAAGAAAAACAGGTGAACGAATAATTATGAGTAAATAACAAAGAAGCGAAAACAACAAATATAATTTTTTTCCTAAAATTTAGCTGTAAAGATGAACAGAAAAATAAAGTAGTAAAGTATTACATGATCAAGATGTTTTAAATTAACTAATTCTAATTAGAATTAAGCTTTTTGGATGATTATTATTTTTGCAGTTTATAAAAATCGACTTTAGGCTATAAGACAAACATTTGGGAATCTAAAAAATCCCCAAGCCACTGGAATACAAGCCTCACAAATACATGGGTGCATCAATATACACACTTAATTTGTTCAGAGATGTTGAAGTCCATACAATCTGTAAGGTAGGAAATGTAAGATCAATAAGAAAAAAAATGCAAAGTGAAAAAACTCAAATAAAATAAGATGGATGAAAACAGAAAGAAGTGTTAGTGTCTTATCCCTCTGATCATCTTTTTTCCTTTATTCTCTAATCATTTGTTTCTAAAGATGATTAAGTCCACTAATGACTTTCTCAGTCCAACTGGTTGAACAGGTTTCAAGCTTTTTTCTTTTATGAGTTAGTACATCTTATAAATACATTCCATTTTTATCACAAAATAAATGCTACAAATGCATTTACAATAGTTTAAACAATGTGTCTTATATGTCAAATGGGCTGAAGATTATATTAAGCATTTCAACCCAAGGTGGGGGAAGAGCAGGGTTTTTGCTTGAATCAGCTTCCTGATTGATTAAGGAACAATATTACAAGGAAACTAGAGTAATATTGTATCCTAAACAGAACAGGTATGCATTTTAATTTCCTGACATCTTTGTTCCACTAGTAATGTAGTCTTATGCCCTAAATGTGCTCCTGTTTTTCCTTACTCCATGTCTTCTTCAGTCCTACTTTTTGTTTCCTTACGATTCAGCCTTATTGTCTGATGGAATTGTGACTCTCAGCATAGCATGGAAGTACATATTTTCTCACTTTCCTGACTTTTTAACACTATTTGAAATAGTTCTTCATGTGGGTCACTTGATAACCATTTGTATCTCAATTCTACTTTTGAAAATAGTCTATTTCTTGGAAACACATCATCATAAATTTTTCTTCCAAGTGATAAAAACAAAAGTTCTGCAGACTTTCAAAACATGAATCATACATATTTCCTACAAAGAATGTCTTATCAAAATTCATACTTTATGCCATATTTTAATTTATGAATTTGCATTATAAATAGCAAAAATAATTAAAATGCAATTGAATATTTGTGTGAAATTTGATATTTTAATATATTTGATATTAACTATATTTTGTCATTTTTAATATCACAAGATTAGCTTTCAGAATTTACTTACCTTCTTGGGTCCTGAAGATTTTTGTTCTTTTATGTACCTCCAGATCTTGATAGTAATTGAAAAATGTTACATTTTTTTTTAAAAATCACTTATGTAAAGAGCTTTTTAAAAAGGTTTCCCAATTATACAGACACATAGAGAGATACCCACTCACTAGTCTGTTTGGTTTCTATAACTCCACTTAATAGGTTAGATAGCTTCTCAAGTTAAGGGACCCAAATTATTTCTCAGTCTAGTAACAGATTTTAGGAAAAGAAACATTTCATGGTATCTCCCAAAATAGTTTGTGTTCGTTTCACGGTATTTTCCAAAATTTCATGGAAAATTAATATCAAATTATTTTCTAAAATCTTCAAAATAGTCTTCAACATAATTGCCTCCATGCTTAGAAAATGAAGGCACATAAAATTTCTAATTAGTTCAATCAATAAGGCAAATATTATTGATTGGAAACATTAAGAATTAATATTTTACCTAAAGGCAAGCATCACATGGTATGTTTGTTCTGCAAGATATGAATGATTTTTCTTGTCCCAAATATACTTATTCAAAATATTTTCTGTTGGCAGTCACCACACACTATTTTCTCAGTTTTTTTTCATATGTTGTTGATAAATCCTTTCTGTGTTTTCACTTATCTATGGGTTTTCACAAATGTATAATGGGACTTTGAAAAAATTTATTTTGTTATTGAATTAAGCTGTTTTTCAGCCTGTGTGAGATAAAAATTTAAATGCTTCAAATGGATGATATTGTGGACATCAGAAAATTTCTTTAATATGCCCTTTACTTAATAAAATAATGTAAAATGATGATAACTAGACAATCTTCCAGCTCTGTTCTCAACAATGGTGGGAGGGGGGAACCACTGGCTTTTGAATGATATAAGAAATACAGTGCCAAATAATTCAATATATTCAAACATGTTTGTTTTTATTTACCCTAAAATGCCTATATGAACTGAAGGGTGAAGATTGGTGTCTTCTGTTGTCTCACAATTCACCTGTTCTACTACTTTTGCCTTACTATCTTTCATTTAAGTGATTGTCATTTAAGTTTTAACTAAATTTCCCTTATCTTTATGGATTAGGATATCAAGGTTTCCCCGCACTTCACCACCTTATGAAATCCAATATAAAATTACATTCATTAGTCATTTATCAGCTCTGTATAGTTGATGAAATTTTGTAAATCTATCCAATGACCTTAACAAAATCATTAATTTCTTTAAGGATTGAAGATCTTTTGTCTTTTTTCATAATTCATGCAACAGTAGAAATATATTTAATGATTGATAAGATTGCTTAAGAGACTAGTCATCCTTACATATTTCTGTATGAATTAATTTATTTAAAAGCATTGTCTTTAATATAAAAATTAAAATATAGGCAATATAGCTTGCAGTTAAACATCTTTTAACATAATGCAATCATACTCTTGCTTTTAAAATACTACTATAGAAGAAGTGATCATATAATCATTATACATATGACATAGACTGACTCTTTAAAATATGAAATATTTGCCTTGAGTCTTTTCAATGCACTAGAACAGACTCATTATATGGATTTAGAAGAAAAGGATTCTAATCTCTCCCTTCTGCAACTACCATGATTTTTAAAGTTAAAATATTTATATGTCATTTTACTTTTGGGGTCTTTATTTTCTAGTCTATAAAATAATTACAGACTAGAAAAATGTAATAAATTAGTAGATTACTAAATTTACTCTCAGGTATAAAATTGTGTACGGACTGACTTACACTGAAAAAACATAATTGCTTGTGTTTAATTTTGTTATAAAGCCTGTTTATATTGAAACTTTCATCGAAACCTGAGATTGCAAAAACCAAATAATATGATCACTATATTTTATGTGTATTTCTTCATTTAGTCAAACCCTTAACCTATATAGGAATCAGTAAAATTACAATGTAAAAAAATTATTTTTAGGTTAAATTGCATGTTAGAGACAAAACTATGGCATGAAGTTGGCAGTTGTTAACTGATTTATTTTGATGTTTCATTTTTGTAATTGGAGATAACAAATGTCAGTATTCCCATAGTTTGGTGAATTATCAAATACCTTTAACTTTTTTGCTTTTCTTCTACTCTCTTATTCATAAATATTCTTTCACACACTGCAAGTAACAGTTACTCATGCAGATAAATACATGATAGGCAAGTCATAGATGCACATGTTTTGATAAAAATTATCAAAATCTTTAGTTAGAAATTTCCCATGAAAGCATTATATATATGCATTATAAGTGAAACAAACTTGACTCCTGAGTTTTACACATCCTTTCTATGCCTTTATTTATGAGTCTTCTTATGCTAGTAAAAATGTCAGTAAATGCATGTGGTGCTGACACCTGCTGGCAGAGATGGTTGGCAACAGCATGTGACCAGAGCAATTTGACCTACAAAGGCAGAGGTGGAGCACCTAGAGGATAAAGTGTTTAAGATTTATTTATAGTTCCATGACTTCTAACATTGTGCATAGAAGTGTTTCAGATATTAAGCAAATTGCATTTGTGTTTCAGGACTCTTGATGAATGGGACATCCATAGGCAAGTCCTTTAAGTGTGCTAGGTCTAGATGTACTCTCTGCCCTTTCTAGCTCTGATATCTAATTTGTTTGTGACAGGTTGTCGTCCCTATGGAGTCTTAATTGGGAGTTTACAATAATTCAAAAACTTCTTGTAAAAAGTGATTTCAAATTATTAAAACAGATCAAGAACCCAATGGATTCAAATTAAACTTAAATTATTATCAGGTTTTGACCTACGAATGAAAACTAAGAGCTTTAAGTTAAAAAGCAAACCAAAGGCTAATCCAATCAAATACTAACAAACTACAAAGCAGAAAATGATGTATTTATATTGAAAAAAGTCAAAAAGGTAATAATAGAAGACCTGGGGCTTGCTTTCTTGATAAGTCATTTTCACACATCCAAGCTTGATGACTAAAAATGGAGACGATAATGCAAATCTCACAGTACAACTGTGGTCCTTAAACCTATGCAACAATGATTATTAAGCTATAAAAACCTCCACAATGCAACAGTATACTTTAACTATAAATCTATTTTTTAAATCTACTATATAATAACAGTTTAGAATCTACAAATAATGTTATCCTGTTTGAAATTTTAAAAATTTACAGAAATTTATAACACAAAATCTAAAATTAATAATCCAGTCAATTTTAAAGACCCAGATATTTTGGATCACTCACATGGGCTTAATTTCATATCCCAAGCTTGATGCTACTAAGATAGTGGATTTGTAAATTATTCACGTATTTGAGAGTAGCTATATAATGAATACTTAATTGTCTTTCAAGATTTCCTCATCTTATAATATTTATTGATTTTACTACCATGTTTTATTACTTGGTTTTAATTTCAACTGTACATTGTGTAACTATTATAATTAATATATTAAGTTGGATGCTAAGATAGCAGTGAGAGAAGAGAGAAGACAAAGATATAGCAATGTAGCACAGTCCCTGGTCTCTACAGGGGCTTTGCAGAAGATTGATGTTCCAAATGAAACAATGACGTAAAAGGATTTGAGTAGGGGAGAGAATGTGTGGTACAATAACAATGTAGAACTAAACAATTCAAAATCTCAAATTGAAAAAATTTGTAATATGTGACTGTGGGCCCTGTCCCTTGGAAGGAGGCCTACATGGCACTGTAGAATGATGGAAGCACCAACCAAAATCCTCAGGGACTAGGGCCCCATCCTCCTTTCCTGTGTTCTATGAATAGAATATTCTTCTGGTTTGTAAGACAGTTCTTCAGTGTCTGTGAAACTGTCACCTTCTGTGTTCACACAATTGTTTTCTTTTACTTTCTGTTACCAACCTAATCTGCCAAATAGGCTAGTAACTGCTTATGCAAGGCTTGACCTTTAAGAGGTATGGCTAGCTTAATTGCAAGTATATATAAGACAGTGTTATATGCAGTAAAGACAGAAGCAGCTTCCTCTGTGACAAGTGCTCCCTCTCTCCCAAATAAAGCTCTTCTCCTCAGATCTTGTCATGCTGATCAGTTTCTGAGTACCCATTAGTTGCTGGCATCAGCTGTGGGTTAAGGCCTCCAACTAGTTGCAGACCCCATGCAACATGTGACCTCATTTAAGTAGCAAGATTCAGGGCAGGACATGCCTTCTGAGTCCAGGGGTTTTAGTACAAAATAGAAACAGTCTACGATGTGAGGAGTTGATCAGCACTGTGCTAAAAGCCTAAAGATTCTCAGTTAAAAAAATAAGTGAGTATACATTAAATAATTAGTTCTTTATTCACTTGAGGAATCAAGGATGAAAGTGGAACAGGTCCTGCCACTATAGTACTTATTTCAAAAAGGTTTATTGAAAAGCTTTCACCAGGGCCTGAGGTGGACACCAGCTAGAATAAATGGTAGACATAATATCCACTCTCATAGAGTTTACATCCAGATAACTGCAAACAAATTAGTAAATGAATCTGTACATTGATAAAAGCTTACATGAATTGCCATAAGAAATAGGAGCACTCAGAGTGTTAGAAAAAATCAAGCAGAAGAGATTGGAAGGCATTTGGCAAAGTACCAATGAACCTAGAAGTGTGGAGGATAAATAGTATAATTTCCATAGGTACTTATCAAATGGTTGGATGAATAAAGAGATTATGAATGACTGGAATCCACATACAGGTGGGGTGAGGCAGGAAAGAGCTAGATGGGGGAGGTTTAGCTAGATATATTTGAATAAAAATCATGAATACTATGGTCAGGAATCCAAGAGTTTCTGAAACAACTTGACTCAAAGTAGACTGATTTGTTGTCTCTTCGAATATACTTCTGCTTCCTAGATTTACACTGATATTGCATTAAAATGTGATCATGTAGGATTAAAAAAAAATGAAGCTTGATTCTAAGGTAACTGGCTTCTGAGACTGGCCTCCGTTATTTGCTTCCACTCCAGGACCTATTTAGTCTCAGATAAAAGACTCGTTTGGTGTGAACCTGAAAGTGTAGACAGGCAGAAGCACCTTTAGGTCATGAGAATCAGAATTAGGGACTTTAATGAGGGCACAGTTCCTGATGCATAGCTTATTTTCCAGATATCTGACTTCTTTATTTTTTTCTTTCCTTTTTTTGCACGATGATCACACCTTAAATGCTTTTTTTGATTATTAAATCACTAGTAGATTGGTTGGGAGTTTAAACATGTAACTACTGCAAAAGTGATTTTTCTCATTCTTTCTTCATCATCTAATATATAAAATAATGGTTCAGAGAAATGTGCTGAATACCATAAGACCCATCAAAGAAGGCACACAACTAACTCTACCCAGAATTCTTCACAATTTATTGCACCATTTGTTCATAGTTTAATTAGATTAGCCAGCAAATTATTGTTGATTACACAGTGTCCGACAAAAGTAATTGTAATCACATAAACTGACACTATCTTAAGATGAGTTCTATATTGCAGTAGTTTTATTCTCCAAGAACTCATTCCCACAATACTTTCAAAATTAAAAACATACACATTAAGTTGCATCGCAGTAATGAATGAAGTGTCCTTCCCCCTTTCTTCTTACATTTAATTTTTGTTATATATAATAGAAACCACTCTTAAGTTTGAATTAAAATACACAAATGAATGTTTTTGCTTGAGTTAGTGATATTTGGAGGTGGAGAAGAGAATCCTGAAAAAATTTACTTACAACGTGGGAGGATTTGCTCTTCAAAGAGTGAGGCTGTAAAACCCCAGGACAGTTGTCCCACATTTTTAAGACATAAAAACCTGTTATTAGTGGAAGTGTACTCTGGTTTGTATCTTTTGTTTGTTTGGTTTTTGGTACTGGAGGTTGAACCCAGAGCACTTTACCACTGAGCCACATCCTCAGTCCATTTTCTTATTTTTTGAGACAGTATATCATTAAGTTGTCTAGGGTCTTGCTAAGTTGCTGAGGCTGGCTTTGAAATGGCAATCCTCCTACCTCAGCCTGCTCTAGTTGCTGGGATTACAAGCATGCGCTACTATATCCAGCTATACTCTGTTTATCATAATGTGTTATGGTTTGGATGTGAGGTGTTCCCCAAAAGCTCACATGTAAGACAAGGCAGGAAGGTTCAGAGGAGAAATGATTGGGTTGTAAGAGTCTTAACCCAATCAGGGAATTAATCCCTAATGGGATTAATTGAAGTGGTAGGGTGTGGCTGGAGGAGGAGAATTTGGGCATGGCTATGGGGTATATATTTTGTATCTAGAGAGTGAAGTCTCTCCCTCTCTCTCTCTCTCTCTCTCTCTCCCCTCCCTCCCTCCCTCCCTCCCTCCCTCCCTCTTCCTCTCTCCCTCTCTCCATCTCTCTCTCTCTCCTCTGCTTCTTGATGATGATGTGAGCTGTTCCCCTCTGTCACAATCTTCTGTCATGATGTTCAGCCTCACCTCCAGCCCCGAGAAATGGAGCCAGCCTTCTATGGACTAAGACCTCTGAGGCTCTGAGTTTTCAGATAAACTTTTCTTCTTCTATAATTGTGCTGGTCAGATCATTTAGTCATAGCAGTGAAATAGCTGACTAAAACAGAAATTGGTACCAAGAGTGGGGTCATTGCTTTCACTAACCTGACCATGTTTTTCAGAAGATTTTGGAATTGATGGGAGGAATTTTGAGACGCTTAGCAGTACAAGCTGGAATTGCTTTAGACTATTGGAGATTAATGGCCGATTCTGCTGGGAGCTCAGAAGACCAGAATGGCAACCCTGGTCTGTGAAGGCAGAGCTCAAGAGGGTTCAGAAAAGGAGGATTCTAAAAGAGTTGGAGTAGAGGCCATTTGGTTATGTTCTGGCTGAGAAGTTGTCTTAACTTTGCCCGTGTCTTAAGACTTTCTGTGAGGCTGATTTTAGAAACCATGGACTTCTTAATCTGGTGGAAGAAATGTCTAGGCAACATAGCATTCAGGGAGTGGCATAGCTATTGCTGGTGACTTTTAGCCAAGTTTATTGTGATAATCAGGAGCAGATATTAGAGCAGAAAGATTTGGAAAAAGTGAACTTGAAAGGCTGGAGTAAAACTAGGGCTAAGGAAGTTGCAGTTGTTAAAGACATTACCTCCACTACAGAAATGATAAAGACTTTGCCTAGAGACAATAAGAAAGATGGCTTGAGGACATCTCAGGAGCTGGCAAGACCACACCGATCTGAAGTTCAAGGGAGTAAAGTGAAAATTCTCTTGTGAAGAGACCAGTGAGGGGATCCTTCTTGTTCCATGGGCCTAGGAAGTTTTTTTAAGGTGCTCAGTCATCTAGACCCACAGAGACTACTGTAGCAAGGATATCCAGAGTCTTGGCTACTGCTTGGGGTGGCAGTTGATAGTGGTGTCAACCATGTGGTGCTGGTTCTGCAGTAATGCAGGATGTTCGAGTTAGGGGATCATGGAGACTCCCACCAAGATTTCAAAGGAAGACCTCAGAGACCAGGCAAAGTTCAGCAGGGTCAGAGTCCCTGTGGACACCCCCTGAGGAATCAAAGTGTGGAGATGTGAGGAGGAAGCCAAAGCTGCAATGAAAACCCCTGAGATTAAGAAATGCCAGTAACATGGGACGTCATCCTAGGAAAGCTGCAGGAAACAAGCAGAGACAAGCCAACAGAAAGGCCAATTAGAAGTTCAGCTTACACTGATCAAAACCAATCACTGTTTTTCACCATTGGAAATATCACACTGAGCTGCATTAATAACAAGTTCAATTCATACAAAGATTAGCCACACTAAACTTGAAAAAATTCTGTTTAACATTTTCATATGTGTATGGCTTTTATTTAATTTTAGTACAAGTCTGCAATTAGAATTATACATAGAATTGAGAACTTTATAAAACTCCCTTGGGAGTTTTAAAAATTTTTTGACAATACTGTTCAATAGCATGATAACAAGTAAACATTAGAATTTAAATATTCCTAATCCATTAAGGGCTGCACACTTTGTAAGCATCCTTGAAAATCAACCATCAGTGATGGATTTTCTTCAAACGTGGCTTCTAAGGTTGATGTCAACTCATTGCTGCTTTTGCAACTAAGATACACCAAAGGTCTGTAACTAGTACAAACCCATAATTTACTTGTCTTTGTGTTTCAATTTGGGTAATGTCTATTAATTTACCTTGATGCTCAAAAATTCTGTCTTTGGCTGCATTGGGTCTGCAGATGAACTGTGGAAGATATTCTTCATTACTCTAAACTGCTTTGTTCAATTCCAGCACTTACCCAAGATTCTTCCTGATAGGTTATAACTCCCTTTTAAGTTACACATTTGCTCTTGCATGTTGTTTACCTTTTCAGTGACAGCCTTTTGTGGAGAACAGTGACTTGGATCATGGTCTCTGACTTCCTCATGGCTGTGTCTATACTTATGCTAGGAACTCTCTGTGCAAAAATTCTGGCCAAAATTACCCCGTTCATATGGTGACATCCTGCCTAAGGAAGCTCTATGCAAAGACACAGAACTATATCAGTCTTCACCTTGAGTTCAGATACCAGCCACTGGTTTTAGAGAACTCTGAGCACAACAAGATAGCCACATTGTCTTGCAAGTGCTAGGACCTTCCGGTCTGTCTGCTTTGCAAAAAATTTCCTACATATAACCTTTTGATCATAAAACCCTACATAATAAATGTGCTATACTAGCTCTGGGTCACTGTTCCTCCATCAGATGTTGGTGTCCCATCTGGTCCCAGCATTCTATAAGTGTTTGTTTGTCTTTCTTAATCCCCCATTTCCCCTCCCTGGTTTTTAGGTTTGGCAGTGCAGGTAATGGCAGTTAGGCATGAACAAGGAACAGAAATGGGAACTCCAAGGGTTAGATGAGGGGTACTCCTAAGAATGCATGTCAGACAAAGGAAGGTAAGTAGTGCAGGTATATAGTCAGGTGTAAAACATGGGACGTGCAGGTTCCAAAGAGAAGAAACATTGTACAAATACTTAGGGTAATGCTTAAAGCTTGAGGAATGAAATAAAAAAAAAAAGTCAGGGGGTTGGTTAAAATGCTCTATGCATGAAGTTTTGCCTTTCAAGTTCGAAACAGCAGCTTTGCTTACTTCTTGGTCTCTGCCAGATCTCTATCTTTCCTAGGCTTGCATTTAAAATGTAAATATAAATTACAGAGGCAATTATTCAAAACCAGTTTGAGACCAAATGGGGGGAAAAAATTGTCACTTTTAAATTCAAGCTGCTCTGGACCTAAATGGCTAGCTACCTTATGCACTCCGCCATCCTGCTTTCTTAACAAGTTCCTCCCTAAACACTACAGCACAGGGAGAAAAATAAAATGATCTCATGTATACATGTCTTCTTTTCCTGAGGATTTCAAGACTATCACATTCTATCACTATCTGGATTATCTCTAATTTGACCCAAAAGTGTACTCTGGTCTGATAAAGATGTTCTGCATGTTCCTTTACTAATTAATGAAGCTAATTGTTTAATTAATCTATTAACTAATTTTAATTAAATTTTTTTGGTTTTTTTAGAACTTTTTAAATTCTGTATTTTTGAGCTCATGGTTTTATGGTGAATTCATATTTGATCCTGTGTGCCTAAATTAATATATTTTTCTGATCAGTCTTATTTTATCTAACTATAGAGGTTTTTACATTCTGTCTTTGTTCAGGGCAAATTTTCAAGGGCCATCTGTCAAATACATTGGCAAAATTGCCTCAAAATCCTAAGGACATAGACATAGTGATGTTGAGGATAAGCCTGATAGTCATTGAGGACAAATAGTGGCCACCTGAACCTTTGATTTCAGTGTCCACCAAAGCTGTTAGATTTCACAGCTATCATTTTCAACTGAACTGGCCTGCTCTATATTTAAATCATAATGTGAAAGTCTAATAAGCTCTATTTTAATTTCTAACAGTTTAAATCTAATTGAGGCTTTAATAAGCATCTGCAACATTACCTCCTACTGTAGAGATCTACCTATGAAAAGTTACAAGATCTTTGTTTCCTGTCTTATGTATGTGTTCACCCCTGTGTATTGTATTGTTGTGTCTACATGTGCACTTGTGTCCATATATCATGTGCTTGGTATTGAAATTGGCATATAGATACATGAGTGCTCATAAATTATAATTTAAATAAGAAATGGATCCAAGTATTTTTCAGTTCATGTGACTTAAAAAAGAAGTTAAATTTAAATTAGGTAAATAGATGAAAGTAAAGACATCTTTAAAATTACTAACTAACAAGTTTTTCTAGGTGATCAGACAATAATGTGTTAGTTTCTATAAAATGTCTAAAATGTAATATCCATTGCTATAAACCATACCTAAAAACCATAGTTATTTTACCTTCCTGGTTGCTTAGTTCCAATATGTCATTATTGCTTTGTCTCTTGAGGGTATGGTGCCATATTTGTCTTTTTATTTTATTCATAATTTTTGTTGCTGTTGGAAGATGGACTTCTTAAATAGCAAGACTGAGGTAAATAGTTTTATATGTGGAATTGGGCAAGAATTTCTTTTAGAGAGGCCTTTCTCTGGTTGGTGGAATGGGATTGAGGGTATTTGGTGGTTTTTCCTATGACTACCCTTTGAGCCTCTACATTAATATGTCATCTTTTTAGTGGGAGCTAGAGTTCGATTTATTTGTTTGTATATTTTTCCTCAGGATCTGTTCCACCAACAGCTTTTAAGTCTTTTCTTTGTTTCACATCAGAGTCATGATCTCTAACAAGGTTCCTTTTATTCTATGCCTGTTAACTTGGTGGTGGTGGTGGGGGGTGTCCTATGTCATTCTAACACAACTGCAGTCTTAGGCAGGCACCGTTACTCTGCTGACTTTCCTCCAGTGATAGAGCTTCTTTGGTTTCTTTTGTCTCATCTATAATAGATTTTTTTTTTATCAGTGCCCTAATGGTAAATGCAGGGTTTACTGTGCTTTGTCCTAGAGATTAAGGCTACTGCTCAGTAGGAGATACAAGGCTCAATTTGTGTTCTCTTTGATCCCGATGGAAGCCACTGTTGCCCTCTTCTTTACTAGAAGAATTTCTCAAAAATTTCCCGTCTATTAATGAGCACTAGTTAGATTTTATGGACAAAAAGGTCACAAGAGCGTATGGACAGGTTTATTTTTATAGCTCTTAGGAGTTTCTTGCTTCTCATCAGGACGCATACTATTGTGCCACACACGCCAATCGAACTATACCCCTATCATGAAGGTCTGACTATTCCATGCACAAGAAAGTCAGTGCTGCAGTGGTTTCTCCCCTGTGTGGCCCTCAGATTTGAAGCAACTTGACTGTTGTGCCACCTCAGCACTCCAAGGGATGCAAGAAAGATTATGAATTTGCAGCTCCTGTGGCTTGTGCTCACTGTGAGATTGGGGGCCCCACTCTGTGCAGCTTCCTACATCTGTAATGGAAACCAGAATGAAAAATTTACATTTTAAATTTTGATCACCATTCATTGAAAATTGCTTGTATGGACTTTGTGTAAATATACAATCAGAAAATTGACCTAGCATTTCAGTTAGGATGCTCAAAAGTAGACAGGAAGGTTAAAATACAATGATAAGTTTGAAAGAATTAATCATTACTTAGTAAAATTTTGTCTTCTCTTTTATCTTACATTCTAAATACACTAAACCTCAAAAATATTTATATACATCCAAAGACACACAGATGCACAAACAGTAATAGAAACTAAACAAAAAATGTTGTCATTTGAAAATATGAACTACTAAATATTACATCTATCTACTATTAATTTAATAAATATTTCAACTTCAGAGGAGCAGAAATTACTTAGTTTTCTAATTTCTGTTGACATAGAGAAGTAATTAATCCTCATCACCTGCATACATGGACAAACTGAAAGAGCAATAGTTAATTAGTCATTGAATCATTTAAATTCTAATTCCAAATGGAAAAGATAGCTCCCTACAGCACTCTCCCTCCAAATAAATCCTTATTTACGACTCTTGGATATTTAAATTAAGTTCTAAATATTAATTTGAATTTTCCAACATCTATCTCTATATTTTCCTTTTGATGTTTTCTAGATAAAAAATGCTGTGCTAATATTCTTTTCCAAAGATGAGTCTTAGGAAAATAGAAAACTCAACACTTGGAGACCTTGTTTGTGGAGGTGCTGCTTTGACAGTGCTAGAGGCTAATTTGTCCTGACTTGGTGGGTGGATCTCACCCTGGGTTATGCAGCCATGCCTCCTGGGGAGCAGTGCTTTCCAGACCTTCCTTAACCTATGAGCATCTGAGTATTTGTTAAAACATCAATTATGATTCAGGATATGTAGAATAATCTAAGGTTCCTTTCTAAAAATCTCCCAAGAGATAATGGCCTCCAGACTACACTTCAAGAGTTTGTTTTTTTTGTTTGTTTGTTTGTTTGTTTCAGTAACTACAAACCTCACTTTTGCAGATTCTTAATGAAGGATATTTTTTGTAAGGGAAGGCTAATTTTTGTATTTTTTCAAAGTTACAAATGTGATGTATACACATCTATGGCTAAGAAATACCAAAACTAAACTTTCAGTCTCTGCTGCTATAATTTTGCAGCAGACCCTAGCCACCTGCCAGTGCCTCCTTTCTAGGTTCTTGTCTCATGGACCCTAAAAATGAACTCCATAGACAAGGAATAGTGAATTTAAAAGAGTAAGATTTATTCAAGTGAGAAAAAAAGAAAAGAGATCCCACAGGGCAAGAGGGGAACTAACAGGGGTTGTCACTGGTTTTAGTTAGCTTTTCACTGCTCTGACTAAAAGACCCGACAAGAACAATTTTAAAGGAGGAAACGTTTATTTTGGGACTCACACTTTCAAAGGTTTCAGTCCATAGAGGGCTGGCTCCATTCATTGGGACTCACAGTGTGGCAGAACCTCACAGCAGAAGGGTTTAGTAGAGAAAAGCAGGTCAGGACATGATCACCAAGAAGCAGAGAGGGATAAATCTGCTCAATAAGGACAAAATATATACCCCAAAGGTACACCCCAAGGGACTCACCTCCTCCAGCCACAACCTACCTGCCTTTGTTACCGCTCAGTTAATCCCTATCAGGGGATTAATTCACTGATTGAGTTAAGTCTGTCATAACCCAATCATTTCACCTCTAAGCCTTCTTAGGTTGCTCACACAGGAGCTTTTGTGGGATGCCTCAAATCTAAAGCATAACACCACTTACGTCTACTAGTCTAGGGATTTATATAGCTACTGTGTACAGGCACTGGTCAATATCTATGCCAATCAGGTCTTGGAAAAGTATCAATACTATATTGGTCAAAATCTATGCTAAACAGGTATTGGAGAAATGCTAATGCTATTGTCAAATCTGTACTAAACGGGTATTAGAAAAGTGTTAAGGCTACTACTGGTTCGCACTTGAATCCCTAGCTTGCACTCAGATCTGATTTGCCTCCCTTTATCCACTGCCCTGGGAAAAGGAATTGGCTGGAATAGTTTGGAATGCCTCTGTGGGCTAACTTCATGAAGAAACCCTTACGTTTAAAAATTTGATGCACATTACCTATCCTATCTTATTCAGCACTTCTATGGGTATATCTCACCTTTATTGAAATGTTTGCAGGGAGTCTTAATGAGATTAATCTTGAGGTCTAAATTTTATAATACATATTTTTCTTATATACCAAATTCCATGTTAAATTGTTGTATAAAACAAAAGAGCCTTTTTTGAAATCTGGTGTAATATGGCAACCAGAAAAAGTGATGTGTGATTTGAAATTCAAATTTTCACATAGAATTTGAAGCAGGAGAGACTTTATAAGAATTTCTTTCAGTGAAATGAGAATCATTTTGAATGTTCTTTCTTACATAAATCACTTTCTAAAGATTAAGTGGTTATAAGGGGAAAAGTGATCTTCTGAAGGAAGGCACTGTAATTCTGACAGTTTAAAGTTCTTTGAGAATGACCTAATTAATTCTAAACCACAATTCCCAAATCTCTGACTTTACAAAGTTTCTACCATCAGGACTTAAGACAGTCTTCTTAGGGGATCTCAAGAAAGAAAGATATTTTTGTATTAAAAGCCATTTTCTAAAAGGACCTTATTGTTTCCCTCATCTTAAAAGAAATTTTAAGATAGGCTTCTTTTTGTCCATAGCCCCTGACCTTCAAGTTCTTACAACATTTATCCTAGAAAACTTGTAAGTATACACTTTTCTGACTAACCTTGGAAATGTAAATCTTTGTAAAGGCTCTTGATAGTTTCCTAACCTCTGACAATCAATCATTCTCAAGGGCCTGGGAAACATATCTTTGAAATGTAAGCAAGGAAGATGGTACCTGCTTCCCAGTGTGGTAAGAGCCTATCTCCTGCTGAGAAAACATTAGAAGACTTACCTTCCCTGTCGGTAAGACCAATCAGCAAATACAAATGGCCTAAGATTCCTTCCACTCCAACTCAAAAACTCTCCCATTTTGTTTTATCAAAACTCTAACTCTTACCTTTACTGCAATAATCTTGACTGTCTTCCTTGGCTGTGTAACTTTGTCCTGCATCATTTTGCTTTGATAGCACCTTCACACTGAAGTTTCAGACTGAATCTAGGAAACTGATTGGTTTTGAAAATTTTTATAACACAGAAGCTAATGTTCTCATATCTCTTTTCTACCAACCCATGCAGCTTTCTTGTTTAATTGAATTGTTGTCACTTCTAACTAAAGTGCAAGTTCAAGCACCTAGGCATCAAAAGTGGTTGGGTACCCTTTTCCATGGTTGAGTGAATCTCTGCCATAGCACATACTTAAATGATCACTGAGTGATAGGCAGCTTTACAGTCATGAATTCATGTCTGGAATATGGTTGATCAGAATCCTTTCTGTTCAGCTTTCAGACAGGTTTGACTATGCTATACTTATAAAGCTCCTCGGTGGGACTTTTATTTCTCCAACTGACATGGGAGGGGAAACAAACCACTACCATTGTAATAATAACTCAGCCACACTTATTTTTGTCAATCTGTGTTTTCCTTTTCTAATTTTTATTTTACCTGTTAGATTATAAGTTCATGAGAAAAAAGGCCATGTGTGGGTTTTTTGGTTACGGGTTTTTTTTTTTTTTTGACTGATAATTATTTTTTGTTAATTCTTTTTCGGTGTATATGTAACATCAGGATACATTTTGACATAATCATAAAAGCATGAAATACAATTTACTCTAATTCAGGCACCAGCACATTCCCCTCCTCCTCTCCTCTCCCCTTGCTCCCCTCCCTCTACTGAACTTTCTGCAATTTATTTAGCTTTTTAAAAATTAGTGTTTTGTGAATGTACTTGATGTTGGGATTGACTGGTATATTCACATATGTAAATACAAAAGTTCAGTCGGATTCATTCCACTGTTCTTTTCCTATCCTCCTTCCTCCTCCTCAATCCTCTTCATCTACTCTACTGATCTTTCCATCTTTTGATGAAATTTTCTCTCCCTTTTTTTCTCTCTCTTTTTGCCCCACCCCATGTCACCTTCTTTTTGATGATCTTCCACATATCAAAGAAAACATTTGACCTTTGACTTTGTGGAACTGGCTTATTTCACTTAGCATAATAGTTTCCAGTTCCATCCTTTCACCAACAAATGCCACAATTTCATTCTTCTTAATAGCTGAGCAATATTCCGTTGTGTATATATAACATATTTTCTTTATCCATTCATCTGTTGAAGGGCAACTAAGTTGGTTCTATCTGCATCTGTTAGAAGAAAATGTAGGCCTGACACTTCATCATGTCAGGACAGCAAACAACCTTATTAAGAAGACTCCTAAATCACAAGAAATAAAAATTCAATAGGTGAGATGGCATCAAGTTAAAAAACTTCTGCATGGCAAAGGAAACAAGAGCATGAAGAGAAAGCCTACAGAATGGGAAATCTTTACCACCTGCTCTTCAGATGGGGTATTAATATCCAGAATATACAAAGAATTAAAAAAACTTAACACCACACAGGGCACAGTGGCACATACCTGCAATCCCAGCAGTTCAGGAAGATGAAGCAGGAGGATTTCAAGTTCAAGTCAGCCTGATCCTGCCAAGATCCTGGAAGATCTGCCTCTAGTAAAATAGCAAGATCCTGCCTCTAGTAAAATATAAAAAAAGGGCTGGAGATGTGGTTCAGTGGTTAAGTGCCATAGATTCAATCCTCAGTACCAAAAAACCAAAACAAAAACCCAAAAATTAACACCAAATAAATAAGTAACCAAATCATTAAGTGGGGTAAGGTACTAACGAGACATTTCTCAAAAGAAGAAAGACAAATGGCCAACAAATATATGAAAAAATGTTCAACATCTCTAGCAATTAGGGAAGTGCAAATCAAAACTACATTGACATTTCATCTCACAACAGAATGGCAATTATCAAGAATACAAATAACAGTAAATGTTGGTAAGGATTCATACATTCATACATTGTTGGTGGGACTGCAAATTAGTGCAACCACTCTGGAAAGCAGTGTGGAGATTCCTCCAAAAACTAGGAATGGAGCCACTATATGATCCATACACCATAAGACCATATACTCCTCAGTGTATATCCAAAGTCTAAAATCAGCATAACTATAATGATACGTCACAACAGTGTTTATATTAGCTTAATTCATGATACCCATGTCTGTTTTGTTCATCATTTTATAGCTACTTTTGATAGCTACATTTGATAGCTACATAGGACAGTGCTAAAAATACACAAAAAATTATACTATAAATATTCAAAATCAAAATTTAAAGTAGTAAGACAAAATTTTTATATGAAATGTAAATGTCAATGTAAATATTTGTGTACCTTATAAGATCCAGTAGTAAGAGTACTATGAAGTTGGTGATAATAATTCATGGAATGACAGTTTCCAAAGATTTCTGGAAGGTTCACAACCTTACATAATAGAAAGCAGTTTTCCACAACCTTCATTGGTCTCAGTATTTCTTGTTGTTGTTATGCTTTGTGAGTAATAGTCATTCATTTTTTAATAACTCTTTAAAAATTCAAGTAAAATAAAATCAATAGTGTGAGTTTTGCCTCCATAACTCACATGATAACCGATGAATTTTTTTTCAACTTGTTTTGCTTTTTTGACTCTGTTCATTAGAACATTCTAGTTGTCATAAAGTTCATTCTTTCCCAGATCTATTTTTCTCCCTGCAGTTTCCCCATTGACGTGGTACATTAGTATAATAATGGCATGATATTTGTTGAAGGTGACTTGTGTTTTATGCCCTGTTTTAAACCCTTCATATGTTTCAACTACTCCAGTGTCTGCAACAACCCAGAGAGGTAGGTACTATGTCTTACACTGTGATCAAAAATATTAAATACTGTTCACAGGTATGCAACTTGCAAATGGCACATTCACATCTCACTATTCAAACTGAGTTTATCCGAATCTAAAATTGATGCTTTTAACCTTTTAGTATCTCATGAATTATGACATCATTTTCCATCTTTTCTGGGAGTGATTATTTGTTTATATATAACCACAGTCAAAATCAAAGTTTGTTAAAACACAGATTTGTTGAGAATAAAACAGACATAGTGACATAGATTTGTTTTTGTTCATCCTTCTAAATGCTATTTTCTTAGATTTTTTAAAATATTGCCTACTCAAGATTATCTTCAAGAGTTTTGATACAGAAGGCAATTTTGCTGTGAAATATTCACATCACATTCAACTCTATGTTTGTTAGAAATGTTAGGCCCTTGACTCATTTATTTTTCCTCTTTTATCTAACTTTGGTTTAGTGAACATTCCATAAGCCACTACCTTGAAGTTCTTTGACGCAGCTGAGAACTCTTTTGAGTATTAATAATTTCCAAATACAAGGTGAAAAAATACTCCACAATAATTTTCCTATCAATTTTCTTGGAATTCATTTAATACCTGCATAACAATTCAATGAATTTGTTGATCTTGCTTCTCTGTCTTTATACATTCAAAAATGTGTTTCACTTTCAAGCTCCGAAGAACATGTGCACATGTATGAAAACATACACACACACACATGCATGGTGATTTGGTGATAAAAGGAAATTGGATTTTATTCAACATGCTTATGGGATCCATAGAGAATACATAGACATCATGAACTAAATCTTTGAGAACTTCATTAATGCTAGCCTCAATGTGCATAACTGTTTTGTTAGTCTCATCTGCTTGCCTGTCCTCTAGTATTGCTCTCTTAACCATCTTCCATACTCCTTGCTCAGTAATGGCCTCATGCTCCCTCTATACTATTGCAGTGAAACATCTTGGGTGCACTGCAGAATCATCTACTGATTCTTGGACTCCTTCCCATGAAAATCTGTTCTGAGCTGGGTAGAGTTTCAAAACATTGTAATCCCAGCTTCTCCAGAGGTTAAGGGAGGAAGATCATAATCCCAGGCCACCCTCAGCAACTCAACAAGATCTTGTCTCAAAACAAAAAATAAAAAGGAATAGGGATGTAGTTCAATGATAAAATGCCCTGGCTTCAATTTTCAGAACCACCAAAAGAAGAAAAAAAAAATCTGTTCTGTTGGTGGACCTAGATGGATTAACATGAGGATTGAGAACCTCTGGACATCAACCAGACAAACTCTTTCATAAGATTACTTAAGGTACTTAACCAAACATTTTTTTTGTTGAAAAAAAAAAGTCTGCTTCTTAAAGAAGTATATTTACAAATCTATTACAGAGTTGGCAGGCCTTCCATAAAACACCTATGTGCAATTACCCTACAGCTCTAATCATACACTTATTTATAGGTGTGTCTTCCTTTTTGGTCACTTTGAGAAGAGAGCTCATGATTTTGACTCTCCAGATCTCAACTTTGTCATTTGTAAATTGGGAATTGTAAAAATGGTTTCAAAGATTAAGGAAAGAATCAATATAAAGTGCCACAAACAGAGTGTATGATCAACATGTATATGTTTGAGGACTATATAAAATATTAGAGGGTAAATATTTATACTAGATGTAAGTTAGCAATAAGAATTACTCCAGAAAAAATGCATTATTGTCATAAAAAGTAAAGAACATTCTTTTCCTCTAGTTCAGGACACTGACGTGGCCAAGCATCTTCTGTGTTTACCTTTACCAGCACATCACCAACATGCTGCTCAGTCTACTACTGCCCCTGAGTAGGTGCCTTCCTCATCCATCCTAGTCCAGGCCCTCTCTCCAGACAACCCATGCCAAGAAGCAGGTTTCTCATACTACTTAGGCTTTGTACCATGAGTTGGTACCATTAGATGCCAATGTCACTTCATCTGTCTCCTGAGTGTCCCTTGTGATGTCCTCCTCACCCCAATTAACTCCCAGTTCTTTCCTGGAACTTCCCTCTACTGAATGTTTTCATCACTCTGCTTGGACTAACCAGATGAAAAGGGCAATTCCTATATGGTCCATCCCCTCGACTGGGCCCCCCAAAACACACGCCTAACCAACTTCTCTCGCTGACACCCTCCTAACCTACACAGCCACATTTTAATTTGGACACTCAGGTTGAGTTGCCATCACCTGTCAGAAATAGTTCCCCTCTTGGTCATGCTCCCTCATGCCTCCCAGCATATGTTCTTTATTTTACTTAGCACTTCCAGGTGGGCTTTGGACAGTGTTTTAGTTCTTTGAGGTTGCTATAAGGTTATACCATCAACTGGGTGGCTTATAAGCAACAGAAACTTTATTTCTCACAAGACTACCACAGATTCAGAGTCTGATGGGGACCAGCTTCCTGGGTCAGAGTGGGCTGTCTTCTGGGTTCTCACATGGAAGCAGGGACCTCTCTGAGGTCTCTTTCATAAAAAAAAAAAAACTATTTCCTTAGGGAGATTCTTACAACCTAATCACCTTCCAAAAGGCTCATCTTCAAATATCATTACATGTAGGAGAAGATTTCAATATATGCATTTTAGAGAACAGACATATTCTGTGAAATGTTCAGAAAAGGAAAGGGAAGGGAGAAAAAGGACCTTTGATTCTTTTTACAAACACAATCTACCAGAGTGTTTCTTTCACAAACTGACTATACACACACACACACACACACACACACACACACACTCAAACTTGGAAAATTATGCTCACTGAAAAGATGTTCCTTAGTAATGTATGAACAAATTTATGAACTAGGACATTCCTAGGCACAAACTCAACATTCCATTGATGAGAGCGTAAAATGATATGGACCTGACAATTCAGATTTAATGTTGTAGACTTGGGATTTAACCAGGTTATTTATGTCTTGTGTTTCTTGGCTTTAGTCACACTTGTTTGTGTTGAGCACACACGAACGCAAACCCATTTTAAATGTGAAACAGTCCTATGTTCCCTTCAAAGTCCCCAATCTTCCCCATTCTCATCGCTAATGGACATTGCTCTTTTCTCCTCTGTCCACAGGGGTTAGACTAATGGCTTTTTATTTCCTTATTTCTGAATCTCCCTCACTGCAATTATTATGCAAAGCAATTCAGGTTTGCCCAGCTTCCCTCTAAACTTACTTGCCAAAGCTCAAGACAGTGCTTAGTAAACAAGGGCCTGGTGCTATTAGGAACAACCTCTCTTAAAATTCACTGGAAGTTATAACTGAAATCTTACCCTGGTTATACATGCAACATGAGTGGCTGGGTTCAATGATACATGCCAATGTTGCTAGCGATTAGAGACAGTGCTGAGCTTGAGGGTTTGGGCCTGCAGTGTACTCACACTAAATTTAGCAACATTATGCTATGGAGCCATAAAGAGATTTCTCATCAGCTGGGGGAAAATGCTCAAAAAGATATTTCAGCTCAACCATGCACTAGGGCACTGCTTTTAAAAATCACTTGGTTAAAAATAACATTGTATTTTCAATTTGATGTTAAATGATTTCCTCATTTTTATATGCTTATTTGGGGAATTCTTCAATTACTAATTCATAATACAATAATCATACATTTAAATTGCATATATTTACTAATGTATATTATAATTGATGTTTGATTTTATAATTTTATATATTTATAATTTATATATTTGATTCATATTGATTTCCTAGTTGTATATTTATTCATAATATAAAATTATACAAATTTGTATTTCATATTTGGATTGTATATGACTGAATTATATATTTAGCTTCAGTTTATTTTTATTTGCGTATTTTGTTCATCTTTAGATACACATCCACTTGCACAGTCCTTGGCACTCTGTATTAATAATGCAATTCGCCATAGAGATGAACCTTCTAGAATGTAAACAGAGCAGAACAAAACACATGCTGGTGAATACAGATGTTTGTCAAAGGCCACTAGGGAAAAATGTGCATATTTCAATTTGAATTTTGTGATGCCTTCGGATGACTCTCAATTCATGTGTAAATAAATTTGAGATTTCTTCTATAAGTATCTAATTCCTACAAATTTAAAATAAAATTTACTGTCATATTTTATTCATCTGTGTGCTACAGAGGTATTATTAACTTAGTAAGAGAACAGTGAAAAGATTTCAGTGCAAATTTTACTTGCATATGTTGTCAACAGGAATTATTTGGAAAATCTTTAAGGGAAAGAGTTGGCTGAAAAAATATATTCATTTTGACAATAGTAAAAATATCAAATAGTAAAATAGTAAAAATATCAAATGGTAGCTTTCTAGCTCATCAGAATAATCTATTTCATTTATCAGAACCAAAAAAGCATAATAATTTTTTAAAAAGAAAGGATTGACTAGATATGAGAAAAATAAATGCAATGAAACAAAGGAGTCCATAATTTAATTGAGCTCAGGTTTGCTGACGTTTTTATTTTATTTAAAAATGAATTCTAATACTGTGTAGTACTAGATTATTTGTATCACAGCAGCATTATTTACTACTCTTCTATTTTTAAATTAGCAGTAATCATCATTCCATAAAGTACATTTCAAAGCATAAAAGATAACATTCCTCAAAAATAAATATTTTAAAGATAAATAACTGAGAGAATGATCTTTGTAATTCATTGCTTCATTCAGAAAGGTGAATAAAACGTGGCAGTAAATAATATTGAAAGTTTGTAGGAATTACTAGATGTTTGCAGAATTCTTGGATTTGTCTACACATAAATTTAGAGTCACCTGAAGGCACCAAAAATAGATCAGATTCAAACATTCTCTGTTTTTTCCAATTACAGTTGCCAAACATTTGCTTTTAACCAACATGCAAGTTTTGTTTGTACATTTATATTTGAATCAAATTGAAAAATACAATGGTTTCAAATATAATAATAACTAACAATAAAGAAAATATTAAAAATAAAGTGACCTAAATGCCTGGCATTCAGTGAATGTTCACGTGTTGGCAGAGTGCTGTGCATTTTCCTATATCATTTCAATGAACTGTCGCAGCTCTAATGTACTATTGTCATCACCACCACATTACCGATGAATGAAGTGAGACACAGAGGTATCTGAAAGGTTTAAACATTCCTCATTGTCTTAACAGATTACTCTTTGAATAACTGTCAAAATGAATATATTTTTTCAGCCAATCATACCTAATAAAAAATACACAGTCAAAAAATTCAGTCCATTCATGAAGGTTTTCTTTTACAGAAACCATATGTAAGATATGAGTTGTAGTGAGAGAGAGAAGTGAAAAACACATTCACTTAGCAAGACAAAATGAATATTGATCAAGAACTCTCAGACAGCCTGATTGTCTCTTCTACTTCATGCTTCTCCTCTCAACATCCTTCTCTTACCATGGTTTTGAGCAGAGATTGTGAGCCAAGGGCCTGGAGTTCAAATCCTGATACACAATGACCAGAGTGATGATTGTCAATATCAGGTCATTGGAGGGTTGATGAGGGAGGAGCATCTGTACATTGCAGATTTTTTTTCCCCAGGAAATTTCATTTTCTTTAGAGAGTCATCCATTTCTTACCTGGATATCAGCCACACTGATAGTGCTCTGACTTTTGGATAAAGAAGAACGAAGTCTATACAAACTCATAATTAAACTCCTGGTGTCCACTGGTTGCTTCTTCATTGGAGGAGAGTACATGAGAGAGAGTTTCAAGGAAAGGTCTGATTGCTTCATACATAAATTTTATTGGATCAATTATTGTAAAGTACAAAAAAGTACCAGAAATTACTACAATAGAATCAGACTTAAAAATAACTGTCTTGTTATGGTTTTAGTTGTCTTAAGAAACATTTTATTTTAGAATAATTTTAGTCTTGGGGTTGTAAGAGAAATGCATAGAGCAGCTATTTATTCTCCCAGCTTCCCCAAATGTGAACATGTACTCATCACAATATACTCATCAAAATCAGAATCTAACATTGATACAGTACTACTAAAAACTGTTTGTATTAGTCTGCTAAGGCTTCCACAACAAAAATGCACAGGTTGAGCAACCTAAACAATAGACATTTATTTTACCATGGACTGCAGCCCTGGGAAGCCCAAGATTAAGGCACCAACAAGGGTGGTGCCTGATGCCTCTTGGGTTTTAGACAGCTGCCTCTCACTGTGTGCTCCTGTGGCCTCTCCTCAGTGTCTGTGCACAGAGGAAACTCTCTGGTGTTTCTTATAAGGACATAGATCCTATTGATAAGGACTCTAAACTTACCTCATTTACCTTATTTATTCCAGATAAGCTGCAGTGGGAGTTAGGGTTTCAACTTATAAATTTGGGGGAACATATACATTCAGTTATCATGCAATTAATTTATAGAATGTATTCAAATTTAACAAACTGACCAATCCAAGATACCAAATTGCATTTCCTTGTCATGTCTCCTTAGTTCCTCCAACCTGGAACAATTCCTCCGTCATTCTTTGTCATGAACTTTCATGACATTTTTGAAGAGTATCGACATGTTACTTTATAGAATATCTGTAAATTTGGGTTTGTCATATATTCTAATGAATAGGTTGTGGTTATGAATTATTAGCATCAATACCATAAAAGTATTACTGTGCCCTTCTCAGAGCAACATGCCAGGAAACAGATGATCTGAATATATCTCAGTACTGGTGAGGCTGGTGAGGATAACTTTGATCATTTGATTAGGGAGATGTGCACAGGTTTCTATACTGTTACACTGTGAGGAAATAAACGGAGGCTATGCAAACATGTCCAGTTTCTCATTATACTTCCATCTACTAGTTTCAGCACCCCTAATGATTCTTGCCCTAAACAATTGTTGCTATGGTGATTGCCCATAGTGGTTTCTATTTCTATAACTCCTTCTTAGTTAGAATTTTACAGTAAAGTCTCTTCTTCCATTTATTTATTTGATTTTTCACTTACATAAGCTCTACTCAAGGGTAGTCAGACAATTTAATGGATTATAATGAATTATTACCATTTTTACCATTTGAATCATTCCCAAATTTAGCCAATTAGAATACCCTTCAAACCCCTGTTTTTTTCTTCTTATGCTATATGTTTTTAAAAATATGTATTTTAATTTTTAGAACAGTTTAACACTTACAGGAAAAAGTTAGGAAAATTGCACAGAATATTCCTATATACCCTAGACTCAGCTTCCCCCATAATGAGATCTTGTCTTAAAATGGTAAATATGTTATAAATAACCAATATTGAAATATTATTATTAAGTCCATAGTTTAATTTTTCTTAGTTTTAATCTAAAGTCATGTTTATATTTTATAATTGCATTCAGGAGTCCACATTATATTTAGTTATCATGTTTCTGTAAGTCCTTTCAGCTGACATAGGAGGAAAATATATGTGTGTAAATATTAATCAGTATGTATACGTACTTGCCACCATCTTTGTCTGTACTAAATGAAACAGGAGTTCATACTGATGTCTCCAACACTAGTCCAGTACCAATGAATCATTCTAGCCTCTCCTTCCTTATTTCTAACCTTCCACTCCAACAACGAGAAACCTTGCTCCCACCATCCACCATCCATTTTGGTTAATTATTCAATTCCTGCATACTAATAAAGCAGTCTCAGGATTTTTAACCTACACTGCTCTGAGAGAGAACTTTATCAAGAATAGAGTACTAACATTTAGCTCATTTTGCCTTTGGTCTCCATTTTCAAAGTCACTTGAGTCAGCACTACCCCCAGTCCCATCATGGTGGTTATTTAATAGTTTATAGTACAGTTAACTCCCTTACCACAATCTGAAATCCTCCCTGGAATCCCTTGACCTGCTAAATGATTTCTTTTTTAAAAAAGAATTTTTTTAGTTGTAGATGAACACAATACCTTTGTTTTATTTATTTACTCCTATGCGATGCTGAGTATTGAACCCAGTGCCTCATATGTGCTAGGCAAGCACTCTACCACTGAGCCCCAGCCCAATGATTTCTTTTTTTTAAGTTGCAGTCACTAATATGAATCTTTGTGTTGAAAGTGGTTTTTTTGTCACATATAAAATATCGCATATCTGTTTTCGTAGTGTATTAGTCAGGGTTCTCTAGAGGAACAGAATCAATAGGAGGTATGAATATAAAAAAGGGGAATTATTAGATTGGCTTACACAACCAGAAGCTGGATAGTCCACAATGGCCATCTGCAGCTGGAGAGCTGGAAGAATCAGTAGCTGCACAGTCCAAAAGGCAGAAGCCCCAGAACAAGGAAGATCAACAGTGCTACCCTAGTCTGAAACCAAGGCTTCTGGAAACTACCTGAAGAATCACTGGCAGAGTCCACTTTGGAAGAGTGAAGAAGCAAGAATCCGATATCCTCAGGTGATCCACGCAGCGATCAAGAACCTGTTCAAGAAGAGCCCAGATTGCATCTGCATCTGCTTCCCTGTTCTTCCAACTTTTATTCCATCCAAGCTACCATCCTATTAGAGGCTGCTGCCAATGCTTAGGGAGGGTCTCCACTTCAGTTCACTATCCCACATTCCAATCATTCCTGGACCTGCCCTCATTGACACACCCAGAAGCCTCTTATCATCAGCATCTCTTAATCCAACCAAATTGACAATTCAAATTAACCATTTCACACAGTATCATAAAGAATAGTTTCACTGACCCCCAATTCCAAGTCCTTTGCCTAATCAACCCTCCCTTCTCTCTACAATTTCCTAGCTACCCACTTATCATTTTACTTTCTTTATAGTTTTTCCCTTTCTAAAACCTCATATAATTTTAAATTCTTTTTCTTGAATTGTTGCATTTGCAATTTTATGTTTATTAGCACATATTAATTATATGTAACAGTGGGTTTGTTATGGCATTTTTGTATGTGCATATAGCATAATTTGATCAGTTTCATTTCCCAGCATTGTCATCCTCCCTCCCTCCGACCCCTTTTTACTACCCTAAAGGTCTTCCTTCTTCTTTCATGATGCCTTTTACCTGCCTTTTTCTCTACTCTCTCTTCCACATTTGAGAAACACACACAATAGTTGTCTTTATGAGTTTGGCTTATTTAATTAACATAATGCTCTCCAGTTCTATCTATTTTCCTGTAAAAGACATACTCTTTTTTTTTTTTCCCAACCAAACACTATTCACTTATGGCCTATCCATGTCTTTCTGTACCTTGATAGTTTACCTCTTTTTGTTTCTGAATCACATTCTGCTGAATGGATGCATATTTATTTATTGAAGGACATCCTAGTTACTTTCAGTGTGGGAAAAATTATTTCCTATGAATAAAGCTGTTATGAACATTGGAATATAAGTTTCTATGTGGACATATGATTTCAAATCAGATAAGTATCTAGGATCAAAATTACTGGTTAATATTGCAAGACTGTTTAGATTTGTAAGAAGTTGCCAAATTATCTTCCAAATTGGTTATATTATTTTACTTCTTTATCGGCAATGAATATTTTGTTTTCTCACCAGCATTTGGTATTGTCAGGTCTTTGGATTTTAGCCATTTCCATATGTATCTAGTGGTATCCTGTAGTTTCCCACATAAAGAACTTCACATTAGTTCGCTAAGGCAACAAAGTACCAGAAGCTGGATGGCTTAAATAACAGAATAATATTTTCTGTTATTTTCTATAACTGTTTTGGAGGCTTTAAGTCTGAGATCAGGGTATCAGCAGCTACTTTTTTCTGAGTCTGTGAAGGAAAAATCAGCTCTATGCCTTCCTCCTAGATTCTGATGGTTTGCTGGTGACTTCGGCTTGTAGGTACATCACTCTGATTTCTTGCTTTATGTTCTCTTGACATTCTTCATATATGCACATCTATGGCTGAATTTTCCTTTATAAGGATACTTGTCATAATGGATTAGGATCCAGTTTCATAATTTTTTCATAATTTACTTAACTATGTAAAAATCTCTATCTCCAAAAAGGGTCACATTCTGAGGATTCTAACACATTTTTTTGCATGTGTATGATTCTATTTGTTCTTTAAGTTTTATCAAATGTTTGTATCATGTATTTTGATGTAAGGTGTATACTCAATAAAGATTATTTTATCTTCTTGGAGACTCGATGCCTTTCATCCTTATGAATGCCCTCTTTGCTCTGAAATTTGATCTATCTGAAATTGGTACAGATAACCCAGCTTTCTTTTGTTAAGTTCAAGCATGTCATTATGCCCTTTCTCCATTTATTTTTAACTTACCTGTGTCTGTACTTTTAAAGTGACTTTGGTACAGACAACATAAAATTGACTGATTTTACATGCACTTAAGAGTGCATTATCTCATTTTCCTAGCTCATACTTTTTTGTTCCCTTTCTCTGTACCCTACATATATGACAATGTAGCTAATGATGTGTTCTCATTAATATTTATGTGATTTCTAGTGATCTTTTAAGTGTGAATTGACTAAAAGATTTTTGTTTTTTAATGTTAATAACAAATAGTTTCATACTTCACTTATTCTCTAATATGCTTCTTTTTATCAACATTATGCTTTTTTTATTTAATTATTTTTTTTAATTACTTATTGATTCATTGAACACAAATGGAGTACAGCTATTGTTTCAAGGGTTGTACACAAAGTAGAGTCACACCATCTGTGCCTTCATGCATGTACACAGGGCAATGGTATCTGTCA
>JAJEJO010004528.1:106804-147916 GCA_020662805.1 Glaucomys volans
CATTGAACAGATTGTTCATACCCTTGGTTTGTATCTCTGTGCCTTCCTCAATCCCAATAACTCTTAAATTTGGTCTTTTCATGATGTCCCATATTTCTTGGAGGTTTCATTCATGATTCCTAACCATCTTCTCTGTTTGTTCGACTTTGTTTTCAAGATTAAATATTTTGTCTTCATTGTCTGAGGTTCTGTCTTCCAAGTGATCTATTCTATTGATTATGCTTTCTATTGAGTTTTTAACTTGGTTGATTGTTTCCTTCATTTCCTTGTTTTCTTCAAGGATTTCTGTTTGCTTTTTTCTCAGAACTTCTATCTCTTTATTGAAATGATTTTTTGCTTCCTGAAATTGCTCTATTAGCTGATTATTCATAGCCTGAATCTGCTCTCTTGTCACCTCATTCTCTTCTCGGATCATTTTAATTATGAACATTCTGAACACCATTTCTGTCATTCCCTCTACCGTGCTGTCCTTAGGATCTCCTTATGCACCATCCAGGTTTGTTTGGGACACTTTCTTCCCGTGTCTTCCCATGCTGCTCATATATCCTCCCCTCTAGTAGTGCAAATCAGAGGGATTGCAACTTCCCTGTAAAGACACAGAGCGTCCCTGCAGATTTCCGGTAACTCACCAGATGTTTGAGAGGTGCTTGATCAAGTGGTGACCCAAGATAGCCGCTGTCTCACAACCTCCAGGTTGGGAATGATCAATGTTTCTGGGCAGAGGCAACCAGGAGATGCCGCCCCGTGTCCCTGGAGCCGCAGCGCCGTGTCCCTGGAGCTGCAGCACTGTGTCCCCTCGAAAGGGGTGGGCTTAGGTCAAGGGCTCAGACAGCTCAAGATGGAGTCTCTCCACCAGGGAAGCTGTAGAATGGCACCGACCGGGCCCAAATTCCCCGCTGGAGCCGGCAAGCAGCTCCACTCCCGGCCAAATCTCACCTGGAGCTGCAGCACCGTGTCCCCGCGTGAAGGGGTGGGCTTAGGTCCGAGGGCTCAGACAGGTCAAGATGGAGTCTCTCCACCAGGGAAACTGTACAATGGCGCCGACCGGGCCCAAATTCCCCGCTGGAGCCAGTAAGCAGCTCCGCTCCCGGGTAAATCTCACCTCAACATTATGCTTTTGAGACTCACCCATTTTGACATACAAGTATTTATTTTATAATATCCATTCTATGACATTGATCGCATATCATGAAATATGTTTTTGTGCTTTATTTCTTATTTTTGCAATTGCACAGCTTTTTAGAACATAATTAAAATTTATTTCCGCACATGTACATAGAGGTTCTCAAGGAGACAGACACATAAAGGTATATCAAAACTGTTTTCCTATGGTTATATGTTTGTATAAATAAACTAGAACATGTTTGCAGAAACATAAAGTGTTTGGGTGTATACCTTTTCTTTTCTTTGTGAGAAGTATTTACTCTCTTAAATAGATGTGTCTTTGATAGCTGTGTCCTACTAGTTTAGAACTGTCATGCTTTCAATTTCATACATATTAAAATATGTTCTACTTCTCATCTTATTGTTGAACTGTGGAGCATTTAGAAGTGTTTTCTTAATATCTAGGCATTTGAAGATTTTCTCGTTTCTTTAGTCATTTAAATGTTTCTTAATTCTACTGTGGTGAGAGGACATTCACTAAGTGATTACAGCATTTGTATTTGTTGAAGGCTGTCTTAATTGCCTGGCATATGACCATTTTGGTTAGTATTCTATGAATACTTGAAAAGAATATGCATTTGTCAGTCGTTAAATGCCATGTATAAATACCAATTAGGCCCAGTGTGTTCATTGTAATTTTCAGATCTTTTATAGACTCACTGATTTTTTTATCTGCTTCCTCTTTTGGCTGAGAGACATAAGTTAAGGTCTCCCAATATAATGATAAACGTGTGTTTCTTCTAATTTTTAAAATTTTTGAGTTACATATTTTGAATTTATCAAGACTATTATCATTAAAAAACATTTATCTTGCATTACAGTCTAATGTAATGCTACAAAGGTAGTTGCATTAACTCTGGTTAATATATGTGCAGTACATCTTATTTCATCTTTTCTTATTTTTGAGCTTTCTGTATTCTAATAGAAAATATGTATCACTAATAAGCAGCATATAGTTGTTTTTTAATTTTTTGGTAATGTAGTTTGAGAATATTAGTATTTTCCTTATAGTGTTTAATCTTTCCATCCATTTAATGCTCTTCTATTTTAATTTCTCTCATTTATATACCCATTTCTACCAACTTGCCAATCATACATATAAATTATCATCACTTTCTTTCAACAGCTGCCTTAAAATATTACAAGGACCTTTGTCTTGTTATTGTCTAATCTGAAATGTTACTTTGAAACTTCTCTAAAAAATTTCAACTTAGAATGCTTTCCCTATCTTTGCATAAGCCTGTAAGTTATATTCTTAGGTTTGTACACAGCCATCCCTCTAAGGTTCAGAATCCGTGATTTGTATAAGGGAAGTTTTACCATTCATCTTAATGAATCCACTCTTAAAATTCAGCAGAATGTTAGTGGATCATCATGAAACCACTAGTGCATAGTACAAAATCTATCCAAAGAATATATCCAGAATCACCAATATATTCACTGTTTCTATAAGTTCAACATTTTTAGATTCACAAGTAAATGAAGTAATGTAATATTTTTTGTAGGTGGTCAGATAAGAACTCTTTCATGTTTTATGTTTTTTTAGTGCATTACAGTTATACATAATATTGTGATTCAGTTTGACATTCATACATGTGTAATCATAATAATAATTTACTCAATTTCAATTCATGTGCATTTTTTCTTTCTGTCTGGCTTATTATATCATGTCCTTCAGGCTAATGACTGGAATTCCTTCTTTCTTAAGGATAAATAGCATATACATACATACATATATATATGTGGATGTGTGTGTGTGTGTGTGTATACATATATATAATCCAACACATATATAATAGATTGTATGCAATTATATATGTGATTTATATTTATATGGGATATAAATATTAATATATATTCAACAAATATATGTTAATATGCATCACAATATATTTTACATATGTATTTATATATGATGCATGTCTCATTTTCCATATCCATTCATCCATTGACATATGCTTAGATTGGTTCCATATCTTGTTTATTATGAATAATGCTACAATAAACATGGGAATGAATGGATCACTTCAACATATCAATTTCATTTCCTTTAGATGTATACCAAGAAATAGAATTGCTGGATCATATAATACTTCTCTTATTATTTTTGGGGGAACCTCCATACCTTTTTTCATAATAACTACTTTTCATCCCCACTGTGTGCTATGTGTCCTACCTTTATTAGAGTCTAAAGTCCCTGACTGGTTAAGAAAGAATTTTCAATCCCCATATATTTTAATGTACTTATGATTCCATTTCTTGTCTATATCTCAAAGGTTGATTTATACACTGAATTGATGAGTTTAAAGTGATCAATACATGTCAGCTCTCTTCCATACCTGAGTTCTGAATGAATAGATAAACAAAAAATGTGATTGAAAAAAATAGATCATGATATGACCTTTATTTTGTTAATAAAACTTTAGCAAAATATGTCATTTATAATCATGAGCATTAGCTATGCATTTTCCAATTTTAGGGTGTAATAGAAAACACAGAACTCTCTTTCAGGGTCCTTTTGATATCACAATAGTAAAAGGAAGAACACAAATAGAACTTTGTTTCACTCAAAATAAAAGAAAAAGAGGTTAGGAAAGAGGCTTGCACAAATGATGTCTGATTCCTTATTCTAACATCATTTTCCAAAAGTTTCAGTGGCCCAAGGCAAAAATTCTATAATATCTTGGCTTGAAGTTAAATTCAGACACACACCTGGTAAAGCAGTCACACTGTACATACAATGCAAGGTCAGAAGGCCTATGTTGGAGCATTTCTCCCAATGGTGAAAGGAACATGGCCTGAGTGCCAGAACTCTTGGCTCTGTGCTCTCTTTCTTCTGCAAAGTGTCACTTCCTGCTATCTCCCCGTGCACCAAATATAAATATTTTGGGAAAACAACATGTAACATTCTTCTTTCCTACTCTTCTCATTCTTATATTCTTAAGAAATTGAAAGATAAAGATAAGAAAAGGTAAAGAAAGGCAGGTAGAAAGAAACCATTACCTTTATTATTGATAAGGACAATTTTGAAGATTAAGCCAGAAAAAGAGCCTATAGTGTGCTTCCTGATAATGAAATTCAGAATGAAGTTAGTATATTCACTCGAGGACCCTACTGAAATCAGGGGGCAAAACCTCAGTCACATATGGAGGCTGAAAATGAGGAATATGTGCTCTATTGGCAGGACAGTCAAAGAGGAATGAGGAGGTTCTGAGCTAACAGAGTTCCATTTTTTTCTTCCCAGATTTATTAGTTGAATCATTTCTGAATTGACCTGAGAAAGTGAATGAGGGGTAAAGGAAAAACCCAGTGCTTAGAAAAATGTCTTCTCATGAAAGTCAAAATCACGCATGCTACATTGACTCACTATAAAACTTCATTTTATCTAAAATTTCAAATGTATTGACATGAAATGTTTTATATAATTGTTTTTCAAAATTTTCCAGTTGCAAAGGCTGTTTACTTAGCAATAAAGTACATTGTAGTTATGCAAATGGGGCACTAGGAGCAAATTCCACGAATTCAATTTCTGGCCAGAGTGGGACCTAGGACAGGTAGACTGACTGTAAACTGAGAACAGTCGACCTCCATGTTGCAGATCATTGTGCATATGAAATGAGTTAGTGAATGTCAAATATCAGCTGGCATTAATTATTTGTTCATTTTCTTTTAATGTCTAAGTTTTTACTCAATTTCTCAGATGTTTATTTGATCAGCATTTTCAAAGAACATTTTTGTCAAAGAACTATTTTTGTTTTATTATTATTTTTCTCTTTTTGTTATTATTTGTTCCTTTTATATATTTTTTCTCTTTGTCTTTCTTAAATTTATGTGCTGAGTAATGATGTTAATAATTTTTGCTCTTTCAAAAAATTTATTTTAAATTTTATTTTAAATATCTGCATTTGAGATTTTAAATTTTTCTCCAAACTATTTAGATTCAGCCTGATGTTTGTAACATATCATATTTAAATACTGTCCAGTTTTAAGTATGTCCTAATTTTTTCTATGTTTTTGCCTCCTGTATTTCTTAGAAAAAAGATAAATATATGGAATTATTTTTCCCTTTTGTTTCTTACTCTTTAACTCACTTCCAATTTTATTACTGAGTTTGGAGATGAAGGTTCTATTCACATTATATTTTGTGTGTTGTATTCTGGAAAATCAAATATTCATCTCCAAAATAAGTTTCCACTGCATGTATTTTTATCTATCATTATAGTTATTGTCTATGACTGAATCCAAGCATATAGAATTCATAGTCTTACAGCTTTAAATACAAATACGAAGACATTATTCTGATGATGCTTCATTTTTTACCAAAAAATAAGTCAATTTTGAAACAAAGCCATATGGTTTTAAAAATGCAAAATGACCTAGGAGCTTATTTCAAAACCAGACAGTAGATTGACTTTTCTAGCATCTGTTTTTAAAATGAAAACAAAATAAAGTATTTGATATACATAGATGATATGAATATTTTAAATTGCTGTGAGTGAATTTTCATCAACCATTCATATTGATGTGCTTAATAAAAACAAACAATCTTCAATAACTATCAAGAACAAATAAATTTTAAATTATTTTTATGTCTATATATGAAATCAATGAGTATTTAAAAATCAAACTTAATTTTAGTTTTTTATGAGACATAAAAAGAAAATAATGGTATAACAAAAATGGAAAATTAGAACTTTCATATTGATTTTACCATCATTAAAGAAGTAGACTAGGAATCCAAAATCTTTAGCATTTTGTTTGTTTTTAATAAAATGGGATTAAACTTATCAAAGTAGATGTGGGGACAAAAGTGCATAGACTTAAATTTTACTAATGATTAATATTGCTAAAATATAAAGCTACTGAGCTTTAATAATGTAAGTTTTAATACGTTTCTTCCCATAATAATATAATTTTTCAAATTCATAGCAGGAAACATATATCCTCATCAATTTTTATATCATTTCAATTATATTCTTTTCTTTAAAGGAATCCTCTTGGGGTTGTTATATTCATGAGAATACCTCAATATGGCACAAGCATTTTTCACGACATGACATTAAGATGTTAATTTAGCAGAGAAACAAAACTGAATCTGTAAAACCACACCAAATTTCCTTTGAAACTACACCATAAGATAGTACACTCTGCCGGGTGCGGTGGAGCATGCCTATAATCCCAGTACTTGAGAGGCTGAGGCAGGAGGATCACGAGTTCAAAGCCAGCCTCAGCAACTTAGCGAGGCCCTAAGCAACTCAGTGAGACCCTGTCTCTAAATAAAATACAAAATACGGCTGGAGATGTGGCTCAGTGGTTGAGTGTCCCTGGGTTCAATCCCCAGTACAAAAAAAAAAAAAAAAAGATAGTACACTCTATGATAGTAGGTATTTCATTATTAAGGTGGGACATGAAGCCAAGTGGAGCACTTACTGTTGAGGACCCAGGTTCCTTGGAATTCCAGGGAATGTGTTGAATTATGTAAATGGTCATTATTGTCCCTTTCATCAGTACTTCAGATGAATCATATTCTATCATATTTGCCCATGAAAATTCCCAACTCGATGTAGGTCCCTGGTAGCTTAGCTTGTAATGTCGTTGCTTCCTAAATTTCAGAAAGTTATTTGATGCACGATTTGTTCACAAACCTCCTTTGATATTATCTAAGGTAGTTATAATTTAGTGGTTTTCATTTTAAACAAAATTTCCTTATTGATATCTTTCTTCTAGGCAAGAAATACATTGTGACCACACTCAGGAGTTCATGAGAAATTCTGCTCATATAGATCTTTTTTTAAAGAATCCATTTCTATCACTTATTGGCATCATACTGATTTGTATATTAACATTAAGGTGCTGCACCCTCTTCAATTCCCCTCAGTGCTTGACAAGGATTCCACTGAGTTACAAAGATGTTTGCAAGGTCTCATCTTCCTGGGAATTGGGGCCACTGTTTCCTGTTGTCTTGTTTAATTTGCCTATGCTTGGGAATAATATTATATTGGATTTTGGGGGAATTTTAAGGTCTTAGGGGATTTAGAACACAAGAATCAAACAGCTAATCATACTGGATATAACCAAGAAAGGCCCTTGTTCTGGGGTGATAAAAGTATAACTTGGAAAGAATGCTAAACCCTAAATGTCACTGCGGATGGTGACTACTCCTAGATGACCTAGGGCAGAAAGACACGTCGTTTCCACCTTAACTCCAGACAAACAAGTCACAAACAAAGTTGTTAAGGCTAGAAAATTAGTCCCAACAATTCAGACATCATTTGGTAATGCTTACTTGGTTAATGGAAAACAATGGTACCCTCCTAGGAAACCAGCTTCTGGTCCCTTAGATTTAGACCCCATTTATCTCCCACTGGCAGTATATACCTTGGTTGGCATCAAGTATATTATAATGAAAAATGTACATGGAAGACTCATCTCCCCTTTTGAGAATATTTGAAATATGTAAAGCGCTAGTGTTTGCTTAGTTGCTCTGAACAGCTTTCTTGGGCAGGACAGGCTAATGCTTACCGGGCAAAAGCAGGAGGTGTAACCTAGCAAGAGCTATTGTTCCTATTAAACTAATTATTAACCACATAGTGTAAGCTTATATGTTGTTCATAGAAATGACTTCAGCGCACGATGTTACCAGTAATATAGAAAGTAGAACTAGTTAAAGATTATATAGAAGAATACTTAAAAATATTATGAAGAGTTGATAATATTTAATCTGCTAACATGTTTTGCCTGTTGTCTTGTAATTTGCGTCAGTTTCCTTTTGTGTGGCCTCAAGATGTTGTACTCATGCCAGAAGCTAACATATAAAAATGGTGTGTGGAAAAAATAAAGCAAGAACACAACTTAGCCTCAGATCACTGAGTCTGTGTTGCCTTGTTCTCCACCTCGCCGACGCCATCCCAATCACCAGAGAGCACCACGACCCTTTGTGCTAGGGCTGGACCCCGGCATTAAGGGATTTGGGAATTTCTCTTTCTCATATCTACAACCACCCAAAGTCCATCTTGTGGGTAATGGCTGACAATCAAGCACTTTCCACTATTTATTAGGAAGCAGAACTCTTCTATGGAAAGCAACAGAAATTCTGGAGATACAGAATGATTATGATAACTGATTTCATAGTCTTATGATGCCTTTGCTCCTAAATACTGTGAAACTTATAATGTCTTAAAATGTTCAATTATAAATTGAAGATATTTTCTTTCTTTCTTTTTTTTTTTTTTTTTTTTTATGAAATTTTTGCGGTGCTGGGGATTGAACCCAGAGCCTTGTGCTTAGCACTCTATCAACTGAGCTATATCCCCAGCCCGAAGATATTTTCTTATATCAGAAAAGCAATTAGTTGGAAAAGTTCTAAGCGTTCTAGGTATTTCATCAGAATGAGCTTTAATATAAGAAATGTAGTTACAAAACAATTGAAATGTCTAAAAATTTTCAAAGAATCTATGTGTTATTATTGCCATAGAAATCATGAACTACACAAAAATATTATAGATCACAGGTGCCTAAAGTACCAAAAGAGGTTGAATCTCAGGAAAACCCTCTAAGTGTCTCCTTACTCCTGGTGACAGAGAATAACTTTTTCTTATGTTCTCTCTCTCATTCATCAGCTTGAGAATATTTGGATTGTTTCCCAGGTTTTGGCAAAGATGAATCAAACTGCTATAATTATTCACACATAGGTTTTTGTGTGATTATGAGTTTTTATTGCCCTAGAGCCAGGTCATGAATTACATGTATATTTAATTTTATATGAAATTACTTTCCAAATGGTTAGACCATTTAGCATTCCCCATAGCAATGAATGAAGGTTCCAAGTGCTTTGTATCTTTATTGATATAATGGTGCTGCTACACTAATTTTTTTAAATTTTTAACCATTCTAATTGGTGTATAGGGATATTTTCAACTTTTTCATGACAAACCCCAAATGATTCATCGTATACTTTCTCTATAATTTTCAATTACCAAGACTTACAAAGATGGTCTCTTTTAAAATAATTTTCACCATAATTTATATATTTAATTATATTATAAAATCAAATGAATTTTTATTTTTTCAATTGAAAGGAGAAGGCAAAGAAAGTCACTAAGTACATCATGGCATTAAAATGATTTTATTGATCATTAGAAAATAACTAAAATTTACTACTATAAACTTTTCTTGAAATCATGTTTACTTTGAGATGTAATATAAATGACGCATCTACATTTTAGAAAGAATAAACTAAGAAATACCAAATACCTTATAAGATGCAATGACATGTCACCATGGATTAATATTCAAAATAATACAATTTGAATGTTTATATTGTAATAAATTTATTTTTCTTGTGTTTTAAGAGTTTGTGGAAATAACCTTGTAAATGAGTATGTAATTTGTAATAGTATAGTTCCAAAGCCAATTTTTTCTCTAAAAAATGCTTTTCAAAATAATTGAGAACCAATAAAATTAACCAAATTGAAATTAAGTGATAGATTAGTTAAATAAAAAACATAGATCTTAATAATTAAATTAAAATACTTAACATTGCTATTTTTGTGTGGTCTGACATTGACATCAGGGCTTGCACACACTAGACGAGTGTTCTGCCACTCAACTATACTCTAGCCCTTACTTTATTGTCTTACTAAGAAATATGTTCTGCAAATGATTTAGATAAATTGGAATTTCAAATTGGTTGGAAACAGGTATTGATACTAAATGCTGGTGAAGGTTTCAACTGGTAGAGCTTTACATGTATAAAAAAATAAAGCTGTGATCTGAAACGAGATGAAGTAAAAGACAATGAGTACTCATTTTCTTGGGGATTTTGAGGGAAATCTAAAAATAAATGAGCTTGTGGAACAAAAACCCTCAGGTATTTTTAGGTCACTGGAAAGAATGTCAGATTAAAAATTAGCTGGACCAGAGATCCAGTCAGGATACCTTAATGTGTTTAGTAAAAGGGACTTTAAATAACTCAATTAAATATTTTTCAGGTATTAAGGAAGCCAGCACTAAAGCCATTACATCTATTGGAAACTGACTTCTCCTCTTTGGATGTCAATTTAGCTAAAACATGAAGCACTGAGATTTAAGGCCTGCATAGGATTCTGATTGTTGTGAAGGCATTTTATGAGATTGCAGCAGGAGTAGTGGGGTAGGTGGTATATGTAAGAGTTATGCACAGTCTTTGAAGACACATGTGTGTCAAAATTTTAGTTCTAATTCTTAATACATGTGTGGTCCAGGTTGGGCCATGTAACTCTCAGAGACTAAAGTCTTAGATCTTCCTCATTGAGATGAAATTACCTGAATTTATAGGACTGAGATGAGGATCACAAGAGAGAATTGATGTTAACTTCTTACTGTATAGCAGTAAGTGCTCAAGCAGTATTAGCAGTTTCTATGTTGACATTTATTATTCCCACAGATGTGAGACAGTATGCCAGAATGAATATTTCCCAGTTATTTTTATTTCTTTACTGACAGGATTATTGTAGGATTCAAATAAAATATGAAATAAATACCATGCAACCTGGTAAGCATATGTTAGGCTGGCATACATATGCGCAAGTTACTAACCTGGTGCAAATCATGAGGTGCCATGTGACCAAGACAAGCTAACTCAGCACAGCAGCGCCTGTCACCTGACAGAATTCTCTGTTCATGTGTGTTTTTATTTTGCTGTCGTTTTGACAAGCTCATTACTTTAAGACATAAAACACTTGAAATTTGATTTTGAGTCTTCCATATGGTTGATAGTATTTGAAATTAGTTTCCACTTAGTTTTCTTTAAGAATTTGTGTATCAATTATTTTCTGTCTGTACTTGATTTTAGGTACAAGAAATATTTTTTACCCATAAAATTCTAATATACAGGACAAGTGTTATTCATCTAAACATTAAATAGGAATTCAACACAAATAGAAATATAATGTAAAGCTATCTTAACAATGAACATGAATCAGACCTTTGATCAACCCACAACAGAGGCCATTATGTATGTCTGTATTCTTCAATTAATTAACAAGAATACTGTTTCAAATACAAATCAGACTTTGTTTGATTATACAAACTTATTTTGATGCTTAAGTTTCAAATTAGGAAAATAAGTTAAAGGAGATTAGACTAAACCTCCAGAGATCCATGAATTTATTTCTCTTTAAGATAAGCTGAAAGTTAATACTCTTAACTTATTATTATTAAAATTAGTTATATTTTAGGGATATCTGACAACATGTAAATGATTTCCCATTTGGAGATAATGTAATAAGTAACATTATCTTCCAGGAAGTTATTATTTCAAGATGTCTTACCCCCTATATTATTAAAAATTATTTTACATATTATTTTTCTCCTCATTGTTCTGAAGCATCTGAAAGCAGCTTCATTGCATGACTTTCACTTTACCTCCTCTTTCCTTTACAGAAACCTTAACTTGTTTTTAAAGCTGACATTCCTCAACACTGGTTGCTATATGTAAGTGATTAAAAGTGATATTTCTATGGTCAAGTATTACCTTATGGCCCTGAACTAAATCACCCCTAAGTACCACTTATTACCTTGAGCTACAACTCTGTACCTTTGTCTCCAATACAAGGAGCTAAGGTAGCTAATTAATGAGTAATAAATAAGAATAAGAGCACATTTAATATTTCAATGCAGACTTCTTTCATAAAAATCACAGGAGTATAGGTGGTTCCTGGGTAAGGGTCAGGTAAACTTTACCATTTACCCTTTTGCTTATTTCAAATCTTTGACCCAATATACTCAAGTTCATAGTCAAGAGGAAAATGAGAAATATAGATGACTAAGGTGTATAGAATGTTTTTGAACAACTTCTTCATTGGATAAGTGTGGGATAGAAGTGTAATAAGAGGGGAGGGCCTTGATCTGTGGTTCTTGCTGATGTGAGGCCTTATGGAGGAACACTCACTCAAGGATGCACAATGTGCAACAGAGAGCAAGAGTAAGACAGGGAGGGGACTGCTGTTCCAGCATAGTAATTCATGGTTCTCTTGAATGTGATTTAGTAAGAAAAAAGTGGAAGCATTCTGGGGATGTGAGGGCAGAAGGCTGTTCCTCTCGTGGTGAACCATGCTGAGTTTGGAGTTATTCTTCCTGAGTTAAGAATGCTCTTCCTAATCCCAGAGGCTTGGGAGGCAGCCTCAGCAAAAGCAAGGCACTAAGCAACGAAGTGACACCTTGTTCCTAAATAAAATACAAAAGAGGGATGTGCCCCTGAGTTCAATCCCTGGTAATATCCCCCCACAACATACACACAAAATGAGAATGTTTTTCCTTACCTCTGTGTTTTTTGTTTTTATGTAACTTGAAATAATTCAGTTTCTTTTTTCTCCAAAGAAATCAAATGATTGGTTATATATTTTCAAAGGTAATACTTCAACTTGAACTCAATATATTTGGTGCTCCTTATGCTAAAAGAATATGTGACCTGGCTTAGTCCAAACAGTGTGGATCTTCTGAATCACCCAGCAGGACAAATGGACATCTGGAAGATGTAGACCTTTACTGTAACAGGAATTTTGTAGCAGACTTGGAAGTTTCCCAGTGCATAATTTTAACCATAATGGGAGAGTAAAATAGTGCTAAAATTTCTGATGTGATCATATCATTCAAGTCCTCTCAAAGTCCCTGGTGTAATATATAATTAATATTTATATTTTCCATTGTTCTTGGAATCTGCATGTGCCTTACAAAAGTCTCATACTTAAACATATAATCATCGTTGATGAGAAAAATGCTAGAGGATTCAAAATTGTGGATCCTACCTGGCTACGTGACAAAAATCCCATCCATTTAGAATGTGTATATGCAGTTGACACCCAATGTTATTCTGTTATTCTGACTCATCAGTTCATCATAGGCTGAAACTTAAAGTGTCCAAAGAAAGGATGAAAGAAATAGAAAATGAAGGGGGGAACACTGAAAAACTGATTGAGAAGAGGAAAACATGTTCTGTTGAACAATATAATAAAGAGATAAACAATATGGTACATACTAACAAAAGGAATTAAGTTCCTTTACCTTGGTAATTGGAAAAATATCTGATGTATAAATAGCAAATGAGAACAGGTTAAGCAAGCAGGGTCTACTCTATGGCCTGAGAATTTTAGACATTTAAAAATGAGACATAAGCAGCAATGATACAGTTCTAGGGGCAGAGATGGTATGTCAGTGGAGTGGCAAAAGTTTTTCTCATCTATTCCCATGGGCTAATGTGTGCTGTATAACTTGCGAACTATATATGAGAGATGGTAGTGAGCTTCTCATGTAGTATAAGGCAGCCAGGGTGTGTTTATGAGAGTCAGAGATGCATGCTAGCAGTAAAACTTCAAGAAAATTAGCTTATGGCTTGAATAGAGAAGCAAAAGAACTGAGTTCCTGAGTGACAACCCCAGAATATGAAGTTGTCCTTGGTTAAGGACAGATAGTACCTTTTAAAGACTGAGTCACTTAGGAATTTTCAAAATCTATATGCCATCCTTATAAGTATGATGATTGATGAAGTGTATGGTATTTTCTCCTTTAAAATTTTAAGATAGCTGTATTATAAGCAAGAAATCAATCAATGAGAAAGAAGTTTCAATAAACTTTTCATGTAAGAGAGCCTAAAGATTAGAAAAAAATATTGATAGTGTAGAATGTTTGGTTTTATCATTAAAAATAGATTTAGTAATAAGTGCTAATGAAAATGATGGATTTTTCTTTGATCTCATTTAGTTTGACAATTACTTGAAGTATACTAATAACTTCATGTATTGATAAAGAATAAAATCTTGCCTTGGAGAAAGAGTTATAAAATGCACAACAAACTTAGGTTAATAGTTTTATGGGAAAAGTTATACTATAAATGCCTATTATCCATTGAGATATTGTTAAGACGAAATGGCACTAAGAAGAACAATTTTACTATGATACTACATTTAGTACATGACTGCAAACTGCTTTTCTCTTCCAGTTTTCATGTGATTTATAAATATAAGAAAAGTCACATGCATTAATAAAGAAAGTGAAGTAATCTTTTTCTCTCAGCTTTGGTCTTTTAATTGGGAAATTACTTGAGTCATTCTTGGCTATATCCTGAATATTAAAGTCGTATGACCTTTTTGCCATCTACATCAAAGGTTATAAATTCTTTACAGAAATTAAAGATTTCTCTAATAATTTTCTCATAATACCATCCTAATAGCCTAGGTATTCTGTGATAAGTGTAGCATGTTGGAAATAATTTTTCCATACAAGTAATTTAATTTTATTTTTGCAAAAATTTTTTCAATACTTTAATGTTAATCCAAAGATATTCTTATACATATGAATATATATCACAATTTCCACTTTCTCTTTTATTATGGAATAATTTCTTGAGAGGAAGAAAGCAGCAGATAAATCTTTTCAGATGTTATTTCAGTCTCCCTATGGAAATGTCTATCCCTGAAATTTACAGTTAAGATAAAGAAGACTGAGAGGCTAGAAAATTATACATATATTTCCACCTACTCCAAAACATACAAGTCAATAATTGTCTTAAATTAATAATTTTAAAATAGTACCTCTCTACTCCACAGTCACCCACTCTGCAGAATGCTAGTACTCTCAAATTCCCCAACAATTTTCCAAGTTCCCAGGGGAGTCTGTCTCACAGTGTTCATGAAGCAATGCAGCATGTTCTTTAACCCAGAGCTGCTAGGCCTTTTGACTAATGTCTGGCTCCTAAGCCATGACATTGGAACCCATAAACACGGGTCCTTCCAACAATTACCTAGCATTATTGATTTTCAGGACTTCTAATCAGCCATTGATTGAACATGTACACCCATCTAAGTATGGTGTCTTTTTTCTTTCTTTCCATTCCAAATTGTCTGCTGATTAGAATGATTTATGCTTTCATACCACACCTACTTCCAGGATTACAAATCAGGACTCCATTATGCTTTCATTGTGTTACAGAGAAATAGCTTATTTAAGAGTTTATTGAAGTAGCAGAGTAGCCTAAAATGTACGTGTGATTTAAAATTGAAATTAGAATAATTTTTTCTTTTGATTATCTTTACTCTGCATATCATGACTCCCAACTGCACCTCCACCTGGATGGTACACTACTCTCCTCACTTGCCATCATGCTTCAAGCACACTCACCTCACAAATTGAAACTGGTTCCCTCATTCTTGCTTCAGAACTTCTGCTTATTCAGTCCTTTTGCCTTTGATATTTTTATTCTTACTCTTCATTGGCATATTTCCTCCTCATGGTTCAAGTCTAGATTTAATTGCATATTATATCTTCATAAAGTATTAATTCAATCCCATATTTAAGTTGTAAACACCATGATACCCACTATTGTACCAAATAAATCCTTATAATTATTCAATGGTAGAATTATTTTTAAATGCTTGTCTGCCATTGTTTAGATGAGGGATACCATAAAAATAAAGACTATTTTTGCACCATCATATCACCAGTGCTGAGCACAGTTGGAAAATACTAGTATTTCTTCAAAATCCTTATTGGAGAAATAAATGGATGAGATTGAGGTCAACTGAAGTGGCAGAAATGTGCTACATTTAGCATTGACCTTATTGTATTCATTTCTGACAGAAATTGACCCTGGTTTTCATAAATACAAAAATGACATTTTTGATGTTGCAGATACTAAGGGGAAGACTGTAACCTTAGGAATCCTACTCTGATCCTAGATTTTGTTCACTCTACTGCCCCTCAGTTTTTCTCTTTTTCCCTAACCCTCCCTCCAGTCCAGAATTCTCCAAATTTTCTCTCATATCAGCATTCACAAAAAAGGGTAAATGATCTGCACTCAAATACTAATGTTTACTGTTCATGATCATTAATAAAGGGTCAGATTTTCAGAAATAATTGAAGTGGCTTGCTGCTTTCTGTTTAAGAATGATTTTTTTTTTCTTTTTTTTTTTAGCAAAAGGCACATGGCAGAGTTTTTATAAGAGACTCAACGGCCTCCTACTGAGACAATGTGCAAGGTTTATAACACACAGTTCTTAATTTCTTTTTTTCATAGTGTGTACATACACAAAAAGTTATTCAGCATCTAAGAAACCAACATGATTTATGTGTCTTGAAGATTTGTTCCAAGATAAATTTTTAAAACATCACAATTTGCTTTTACTTATCTTACCAAGGCTATGGCCCACTACCTATTGGGCTGTAATATGACCCAGCATATATCACAATGATTCCACCTGAAAACCATATGCACTTTGCCTCATCTCCTTAGGTCCAAGATGTGAATGCACTAAACTAAAAAGTTCTTCTGGCTAATGAGGCATATAATGTGTGTATTTAATGCAGATAACTGGACACATGAATACTTCTTGATCTCATTTTCAGACTCCAGGGTTTGGTAGGAGTAAAGGGGCAGATAGATAGACAAAGCTTTTCTTTCCAGCAATCCTGAAATCATACCACATGATTTCTACCTCCTCCTGCATGCATATAGAACACTACATATTAATAGGATTGCAGTTTGAGGAGAGATATTTAATAAGAAATGTGCCATTTTCAAGATTCTATATTTAGAAGACACAAAAACCTCCACCAGAAGACTTCTAGAGTTAATACACAAACTTAGTAAAGTAGCAGGATAAAAGATCAACACACATAAATCAATTGCTTTCCTATACCCCATTAGAGAATCTGCTGAAAAATAGGAAAACTATCCCACTCACAATAACCTTTAAATATACTTGGAAATTAATCTAATGAAGGAGGTGAAGGATGTCTATAATGAAAACTATAGAACAATGAAGAAAGAAATTGGAAGAAGATCTCAGAAGATGGAAAGACCTCCCAGGTTGTTGAATAGGCAGAATTAATATCATCAAAATGGCCATACTTCCAAAAGCATCACACAGAGTCAATACAATCCCATCAAAATACCAATGATATTCTTCAAAGAACTGGAAAATACAGTCCTAAAATTTACAGTGCTAAAAGACCCAGAATAGCCAAAGCAAACCTAAGCAAGAAAAGCGATGCTGGAGACATCACAATACCAGACCTCAAATTATATTATAGAGCTTAGTAACAAAAACAGCATGATACTGGCACCAAAATGACAGAAAGATCAATGGAACAGAATAGAAGACAGGGAGACTAATCCACATAGATAGTCACCTGATACTCAAACAGGTGCTGAAAACATATGTTAGAGAAATGATAGCCTTTTTAACAATGGGTCCTGAGAAATTTGATATCCACATGTAAAGTTGATCCCTTTCTCTCACCCTGCACAAACAGCAACTCAAAGTAGATCAAAAACCTAGGAATTAGACAAGAAATTCTGCAACTGCTAGAAGAAATTGTAGGCCCAACACTCCAGCATGCTGGCACAGAAATGACTTCATTAACATGACTCCTAGAGCGCAAGAAACAAAATCAAGAATCAATAAGTGGGATGGCATTAAATTAAAAAGCTTTTGGGTATAGGCCAAGGAGTGGGATAGCTGGGTCAAATGATGGATCTATTCCAAGTTTTCCAAGGAATCTCCACACTGCTTTCCAGAGTGGCTGCACTAACTTGCAATCCCACCAGCAATGTATGAGTGTACCCTTTTCCCCAACACCTGTTGTTGCCTGTATTCTTAATAAAAGACATTCTAATTGGGGATTACTACAGTGATGCAGCCACATCAATGTTCATAGCTGCCCAATTCACAATAGCTAGATTGTGGAACCAACCTAGATGCCCTTCAATAGATGAATGGATCAAGAAACTGTGGTATATATACACAATGGAATATTAGTCATAAAAAAGAATAAAATTATGGCATTTGTAGGTAAATGGATGATGTTGGAGACTGTTATTAAGTGAGATTAGCCAATCCCCAAAATCCAAAGGCCAAATGGTCTCTCTGATCAGTGAATGATGATGCATAATGTGGGGTGGAAGGGTGGCAAGAATGGAGGAAGGATAGATAGCATAGAGGGATGGGAAGGGTGGGGTCAGGGTGGGGGGGTAATAATAACAGAATGTGTGACAGACATCATTGCTCTGTGTACATGTATGAATGCACAGATGGTGTGCCTCTACTTTGTGTACAACCAGAGAAACAATAGCTATACTCCATTTGTGTTCAATGAATCAAATTTAAATAAAAAAATTAAAAAGCTTCTTAATTAAAAATTAAGAACATGAAGAAAGAGCCTACAAAATGGGAGAAGATCTTTACCAGCTACTCCTCAGATAGGGTAATAATATGCAGAACTCAAAAAACTCATTACAAAAACTGCAAATAACCCAATTAATAATTGGGCAAATTAACTAAACAGACACTTCTCAAAAGAAGAAATACAAATGGCCAAGAAAATTATGAAAAAAATGTCGACCTTTCTAGCAATTAGCATTTGCAAATCAAAACTACATTGAGATTTCTTCTTGCTCCAGTCAGAATGGCAATTATCAAGAATACAAATAATAATAAGTATTGGTGAGAATATGAGGGGAAAGGTACCCTCGTATGTTGTTGGTGGGACTACAATTTAATGCAATCACTCTAAAAGCAATGTGGAGATTCCTCACAAAAGTAGGGATGGAACTACAATTTGACCCAGCTACCCTACTTTTTGCTGTATATCCAAAAGATCTAAAATCAGCATACTATAGGGGTGCAGTCACATTAATATTTAAAGCTGCACAATTCACAATAACCAAATTATGGAACTAAACTAGGTTCCCTTAAACAGATGAATGGATGAAGAAAAAGTGGTTTATCTACACATGGAGTAGTAGTCAGCCATAAAGAAGAGTGAAATTTTGGAATTTGCTGGTAAATGGATGGAACTAGAGACTAGCATGCTAAGTGAAATAAGACAGACTCAGAAAGTCAAAGACTGAACATTTTCTCTGATATGAGAAATCTAGTCCAAATTAAGGAAACAAAAGAAAAGGCAGGGGGTCATCCAAATAGAAGAAAGATCAGTGGATTTGAGGATGGAAATCAAGGGGAAAGAAAGAGGGAGAGGATAAGGGAACAGTGGAATGAATCTGACCTATCTTTCCTATGTACGTATATGAATAAACTATAGTTAATTGCACTATTATGTATATCCACAAGATAGTGATTTAAAAAGAATTATGGATAAATAGCAGAAAGATCAGTAGAGTAAAGGGAATGGAACAGGAAGGGAGGAGGGGAGGAAAGGTAGAAGTACTAGGATTGAATTAACATGCAAAGTACATTGCATGCTTTTATACTTATGTCAAAATGAAATCTAAGGTCACGAAGCACTAAAAAATAAACAATAAAAATGAATAAATGAAAAGTTTAAAATATGTCATTTTAATTGATCACTAATTCTCACTAAAGCATAAATTTTTTACTGTGTGATTATTAGAATAATATGCATTTAAAATATATTTTATTATTCTTTGTAGTCACTTCTCTCAGTATGTCTGTCTAACTTTGTAATTATTTTATTAAAATAACAGGATTCAATATATTCAAATGTAATTATGCACAGTATTAAAAATGAATGTTTTTCTTATTATGTGCTTAGTTATTGTAACTTATGGAAATCTGCAGTTGGAGGGCATATGGAATAACTCTCATAGCCAGGTGTGGTGGTGCATGCCTGTAATCCCAGCAATTCAGGAGGCTGAGGCAGGAGGATCCACAAATTCAAGGCCAGCCTCAGCAAACTGCAAGCCCCTAAGCAACTTAGTGAGATTCTTTCTTAAAATAAAAAATAAAAAGGGTTGGGGAAGTGGCTCAGTGTTTAAGCACAACTGGGTTCAATCCACAGTATCAAAAAAATAAAAAAATAAAACAAAGAAATAGCTACTATAAAGAAATAGCTAATATAAAGAAATACCACAGAGAAGCCATATTTATTTATTTATTTATTTTAGAAAAGAGATGGCAATTTATAGCCATGTCTATAATAAAATTTTAAACAGAGGAATATTACAAAAATTTTAATTGCCACAGTGTAAAAAATAAACTTCTGTTTTCACACACAGAAATCAATAATCTTCATGTAAACCAAAATGATCAAAATATAGAAGAAACCATTTGTAATTACAAGTAAAATAATAAAATTCATAAGGATACATTCACAGCTCAAAGAGAAATGATCAAATCTGTAAGAAGTAAACTCCGAGCTACTCTTTAAGAATAAAGTACACTTTAATATAATGCTATTCCTTTTTGTGAATAAAATATTTCGAAATTATAAAAATGTTAATCCTTTCCAAAAAGATATAGATATTAGATGTGGTTCCCCCAAAAAGGTCAACCTTACTAGATATGTTGAATCTATCTTTTATCTAGAAAGGACAACATAAAGTAATATTTAGGCAAACATTATAACATAAGGGAATATAGAGGTGTGTTACTGCTATGCACACGGATAAACAGAAAATAATGAAAATGGTTAATTACGCACATGGGTCCATAAAAGGTGGAAGTGGTGAGAGAATGCTGACACACTGAATGGCAGCAATAAATGTAGGAAGAAGGAAGGTAGTAGAAAAATAAACAATTTGAAGCTCTAATATAATAGTTGAGTGATACATGTATTATTTGTAGATGCTGAAACCATTGTCTCAAAGATGGTTGGAAAGAATATTTCTACCTCTTTAAGATAGACCACAAAAGATAGCTCACTAATTATCAGTGGGGAAAACATTCCTGTACAATTCGAAGTGTCAAAGTTTGCATCATCAGAATTAACACAATCAGGTATAATCTTTTCCTTATGTGAAACAGTAAGAAATATACAATAATGCCTATGTATTATTCTTCCCAAAATATTAAGCTAAAATACCTAAGAACAAGAAACAAGAAAAAACAACAACAAGAACTATAACAGATCAAAGTTCTGGTAGCATAAAAATTGAATGCAATAAAAAAATCTGTAAGGGCACAGTTCAACATTAAGAGAAACTGAAGAAACATAGTCAAATACAATTTGCAAATCACAGTTAGAACCTGGAGTTTTACAAAAAGATTATAAAGGTATTTTTGAGACTAATCAGAGAAATTTTGAATATGCACAATATATTAGGTGACCATTTTAAATTAGTGTGAATTTTCTTAGACATTGGTTTACTGGTTGTTTGCAAGAATGTTATATTTAGAAGATTCATAATGACATACATATATTGGAAAAATTATAAAACAACTGCAAATTATTCAAATTGTTCTGCAAAAGAAAAATATGTAAGTGCTTTGAGATAAAGAAAACAAGTTTGGAAAAAATGTTCATGGGTAAATCTAGCTAGGTACAGGTTGCATAGTTACCTGTAGTAAAATCTTTCCTATTTGTCTGTTGTTTTAACATTTTCTCCCAAGTGAAAATTTATAAGATGAGCAAACTCTTCTGGTACATCAATATTATAGTGTATTTTTAAATAAATAAAGAAACAAAGATCAGTTTTCTGATAAATTTATATTTAAAAGATATTTTTCAAATACAGTATTAATATGCATGCCTCCTCTCTCTCCAGCCTTGCCCCCTGTAGAGGACATGCTTGCAAAATTGAAATTTAATTTAAGAGAAATCACAAGAAGTAAAACATTTCTGAAATATGTTCTTAATAGGATTAAACACATTATAGGTGTCAAAGGAAAGTCTAATTGTAGAACAACCATCTTGAAATATCTCAACCTCCCACAAAAGCACTGTATTTTTCATGGCTTGAATTTGCAGGAGAAAGAAAAAGAAAACAAAAGACTAAAAGTCCTGCAAAATGGGGTTTGGGGTGACATTATCTGAATTTGATCTTGCTCTCTCCTATACTCTCTGCTTGACTTTGTGTTGATGAAGTTTTGGGGATAGCTCTCTCCACATGCTCACCAGAGGTATGTCAGACATGCCCGTCACTCCAGTCTTATGCCTATTCTCTAGCAAGTGTGATAGCTAGAGAAAGTTTCTGTCACTCCTTAAATTTCCATTGCTCTAATTGTCTTATCTTTTCTTGGATAAGGTAACAATCCTCAAAAAAAAAAAAAAAAAAAAAAAAAATCCCTGCAATCAGGGGCACATGAGGCTCTGTTTACTGGACTGACTGTTGCCCAAATCTAAAAGAGGAATGACATCATTAACACCTGGGATACTTGAACTGAAGAGGAGAGGATGTTTTTGGAAACAGAATTAGGACTCTCTTAACATAAAAAGTGGGAATGAGTGCTGGGCAAGGAAGAACAACAGCTGCTAAGTACCAGCACCATGGCCATTTCTGCAAACCTGAATTGCACACTGTATTTTGTTATTTTTGTCATATTTTATGACTTCAAACAAACTACATGAACAATTTTTAGAGATTTTTGTCCCTTCTATTATACACACATATATAAAATTTTTAACAGGGGAACTATCTTTGATTATAAGTTTCTTGGTTTCACATTCATCTTTACACAGCTGAACACATTTCCTATTTGGTACAGCATGAATTATAAATCTTTTCTGTATTAATTTGCTTCTCATTAGTTTTTGTACTATTTAATTTCTAGCCATAGTTCTACAAAGTTAAATTAATGTTAAGGGTGAAATCCTAACCTGCAAAGCAAAGAAATTCATATTCAAGAATGATTTATTTTTAATAGAGAACAAAGTTGTCATAGTAATACATTAATTTTCTGGAGCATAAGCTGCCTTTTATTCTGGTAACCAAATATATCCATCACTCTTGGCCTTCATTACTGAGATAAAATCATGCCTGATAAGCATGAAAGTGCAGCATATTATAAACTACCACATTCGTACACACACAATATAAATTAGAAATACAGAAATAATTTTGTATCTGTTTTATGAATGACCAATCTCCTTATTATAATGTGAAAAACCTGATGAACCTAAGAATTCACTATGATTTCCAATGACCCTTACATAAAAATGCCAGAAGTATTGTATACTTTTGAATTTTTTAATTTACAGAACTATGTCAACCCTTTTTTCCTTCAGCAAGAGACAATCCTAAAATCTAAAATTCTTACAACATTTAGTTCTCATTCATGTTACATGAATGGTGAAGTTTGGCATTAGCCTGGCTAGGCATTGCTGGATTTGATTGGTCGGTCTGATTGTGGTTGACTTATCTCCTTGAATTTTCTTATTCCAGGAACCATGTTGAAAGACTATCCATTACTATTGCATATTGTTGTAAAGACAAAAGCCAGAAGTTAAAGCAACTGATGGAAACTGCCAATACCTCTAGTAGCTTTGGATAAAACATGTTCAAAGCCATTATGTGCTCTAATTCTATTGGTCCAAGAAGAGAACATGTCAAAGCCCAACATCATTGGGACATGGATTGAACTTCTCCCATGATTAGGAATCAGATATAAGGGAAGAATGGTGAATAATTGATTTAAAATAATATTTTATACCACAAGAGATAGCCAAGTAGCTGATTTATTTTTCATTGCCTGGAACAGACAGATGACTAATCATTCACCTGTTATTTACGTACCCATTGTTTGAATGTTCACTATGGGTCATGTTGCAACATAGTTTAACAATACCAGGAAAAAAAATATATTTCTGCTACCCCTTCTCTTCCTCCTTCAGTTCTTTCTCCTCTTCCTCTTCCTTTTCTTCCTTCCTTCTAAAATTTCTTTATATACTTTATAATATGGTGTAGTATGTAAGGCATGAACTGAGTTGAGGTCCTTTGTCACTTGTTGGCTGGGTGGCATAAGTTAATCATAACTAATTTATGGCCTTTGTTAATTCCAACATTTGAGTCATTGTGTGATTGCATTTTCCTTTATGATTTGAATTTTTGTGATTCCTTGTATTCTAAATAATTTGGGATTGAATTTATTAATATTGTGTTATGAGAATTCAGATCTTACTTAAATCCTAAATAGGATATAGATCTTTGCTTTTACTAGGTATTCTGATGCGGTTAAGTTCAGGCCACACATCCAATTTGTTTTTAGTGGATTCCTATTCCAATGTCAGCTCAGACTTCAAGTGTTTCTAGTCTATTCAGATGAGCCCCACATTTGTTCTATTCAGTGAACAATCTGGGAATGGATGGAAGTCTACATTAGAGATCAGATCCCCAAATCTCTGATATGATGTTTAAGGAGAAATCTATGTGTGTGAAGTTTGAAGGAGTTCATGCACAATTTATGGGATTTTTGTTGATCTCCCTCTTTTCTGTGATCTTTCAACATTTTCTACTTTCTCAAGGCTGTCCTTTCCTGTCCTAACTCCAGAAAACTAATATCTACTTCTTCCAGGTACTTCTTAAAAGTATGTTTGAATTTAAGAATAAATGGTGGAAGAACAGAGAAAAGAAAAATAAGTGGAGATTTACTTCATGCTCTAGGGACTTCAGCTTTTATCAGCAAAGGTTTCCTTTCTCATTGAAGGAACCTGCCTGTCAACCCCTGCCACCAATATGTAGCTGCCAGACAGCACCTTAACCCTGCCTGGAAGTCAGTGCTGGAGAGATTGAAAAGATAAAAGCAAACAAACAGAAAATGGGCTTCTTCACGTTATCCAACCTTTACTAGTCTCTTCTTTCTGCTCAAATGAGAAAGATTTCTCAAGGAGCTCTTTCTATCTGCTTTCATTATGTGTTTCCTTATTTAGGGTTGGTTTTAGTCCAGGCTAGGTGATACCAGAGCAGAAAGAAAAAATCTACCAAGTGATCACCAGTTCTGTTGAACTTAAATTTTGAAATTATGATCTCTTCCATTAATATACCTGTTTCCATGTACTTTTAAGTACCCTCGATTGCTATGTTCCATGCATTCTGTCCAAGATTTAGAATTGTTTTCAGATGGAGAGATGGCATGGAGCATTTTTACTCCTTATCTTCAATGTATGAATTTCAAGTTCCTAAATAATTTTATATGAGCATATAAGAATGGAAAAGAAGATAGTAAAGCTAAGGAAAGAGAAGGGATAGAAATGCAACATAAGGCCAGGCAAGAGGCCACAGGAGGAGAGCACCAGCGTGGTGAGAAGGCCTCATGCTGTTATGACAGTTTGTTTTTAGTGATGACATGTTCTCCTGAGCTGTCTAGAAAAAGATAGCTTAGGAAACTTATAGAGTGCATTTCCAAGAGAAATCTTAGTGATGCATCTGATGCAATCAATATTTCTCCCAATAAACCTCTTTAGAACACTTAGGACTATCTGTCACTGTCCATAAAATTTGTAAAATAAGAGCTAGTGATAGGGGATGTCAATCATATTCTTTTTCCCCATTTGGGAGTATTTATTAAAAATAAAATAACAAACATGGTATATGTTACAAAGGTAGAAAGAAAGAAAAAAACTAGTAACTTCAGAAAGTTCAAGTTAACTAACGTGAAAAAAATAAATCTCAAAATTATCGAGAATAAGTAATAAAGATGGAGCATTGTGGTGCACAACTGTAATCCCAGCAACTCAGGAAGCTGAAACAGGAGGATCTCAAGTTTGAGGCCAGCCTTAGAAATTTAGCAGGATCATGAGCAAAGTAGCAAGACCCTGTCTCAAAATACAAATGTGTTTTTGAAAACAGGGTGTGTAGCTCAGTGATAGAGCACCTGGGTTAAATCCTCAGTACCACAAAAGGTGGGGAGGAGTGGTAACAATGATAAGACAATTTTCCAATATCTTTCTCTAAGCATTATTTGGAAATATCAAGGCACCAAGTATGAAAATGCTTCCTTTTCAGTTTAAAAATGCCTCCTAATAACTGGCACCTTGCTACTCGACTTTGTGGAAGAGTGAGTGAGATCTCAGTTTTGAGTGCATTATGTGTGTCTTCCTGACTCTTCACCGCCTCTAGTTTGCTCCGTCTGAGCCACAAGTATATTCTATCAATGCTGTTTTCAATGTTCTGATATGGAAATAAATCTGGGCAATTTTCTCAAGCAAATTATTTCCCATTTCCATTGCCATGCAAATCCAGGGTGAATTCACCAAGAGACAGAAAAGGTGCACACAGGAAAGATCACAGAGCCTGAAACTGCATGAACTCCTAAAGCCTAAATTGTGGTATTTCTCAAAAAATTGTTATTCTAACTAGATAGTTGATATAATTTTTCATTGTATCAAATATCTACAATAGTTGTCAATTTTTTATTGACTTCTTATGGTTATGCTTTGGTTTACTATAATGAAACTTTGAAGAAATTGACTTCTTTGAGCTAAGTTTACTATTATCAAAACTAAAACATTGTATGGCTAATTGTAGGCTAGCCAAAAAAAGTCACAAAATAAGTAGCCCTTGAAAAAGGACTTAAGGTGACATCAACTACAGAGTTTTATCTAGATACGTAGTAGATTATAAACATGTTTTGGAAGAGACATAGGCTTGCCTTAATCTTACCAAAGCTATTTACCAAATCTTTTCACCAAAGCTATGTTTAAATATCTTCATACATATTTATGATGTGAATTCTTTAAAAACTCATACCCATGACTAGTAAAAAAACAGCTGTAATAGCATTTCAATAGATTTGTGTGTTACAGATGTATTATTTCCATTCATTTGTATATATTTCACTTCAAATTCTTGCCCTTCAAACACATAAATACAATTTGAAGACTTTCAAGATACCAATTTAATTAGAAGTGTCTTCCACCTGCTGACCATTCTGTTATGTCTCTTTTTCATTTTCTAGTCCCAAAGACATAACAGTGTATAAGAAAAACTACCAGATGTTTCAAGTTGCAATCCTGAAAAACAAAGTGCAGTCTGAAAAACAGATGGAGGTGTCTGAGGCTCACTGCATTCAATGATGCTGCTTTCTCTGGTGTGATTCCCACAAGGTGATTATCCTAGATCCCAGATGCCAGCTCTTGAGCTGCCGCCCAAAGCGGCACTTCCTCTTGGGGTCCTTGACTTTGTATAATGAATTGCAAAACATTTAGGGCTTGCTGAGCATGTGGTTTTTGTTTTTTTGTTTTTATGATTAGTCGATAGTAAAAGGAAATGGACTCTGAAGATACTGAATAAAATTTAACAGGGAAGCAAAAACAATTTTTTTCCCCTGAAGAATTGTTAGCATTTGTCTAAGTACCAATGGGAGACCTCCATAAGTACTTAGGATGCAAGTTGAGGCAAATGCAAAGAAAGTGAACAGACTTTAATGATAATTATATTCTAAAATTTCAACCTAAAAGATAGAACTTGAGTAAAATTTGTAGATATATAGAATCCACTTACAATCGATTCTACCATGTGAAGCCTTAAAGTGGATGTTTTAGAACAACATGATTTATATGTGAGAATGGAAGAAAACAATACAGTTAAATTAAATGCTACTAGATCAGAGATCCCAAGCTATCAACCAACATCATAACTGGAAGAATCAAGGAACAATGCATTATATGCCAGAGTCACATATGAGATGACAGAACATACTGAATTTCAAATTACAATTTGTTTCAAGTACACAAATTTAACAAATGCTAGGTAGGTAGTGGTCCACATGAGGTTTTGGGCTGAATACAAGTCATATAGCTATTCAGCTGATTTATTTGCAACACACATGAAATGTACATGTAAGAAGGCAAAGCAGATTTAAGTCAAACACTAAATAGGGGGGTTATCTACATAGCTTTAGAAAGTGAGCTGTGCATAGTGGCCCATGCCTCCAGTCCCAGCACTTGGGAGACTGAGATTGGAGGATCACTTGAGCTAAGTTCAGGACCAGCCTGGGCAACAGAGTGACACTCTGTCTCTTTAAGAAAAAAATTTATATATATATATATATATATATATATATATATACACACACACACACACATATAGTGTATACACACACACACACACACACACACACACCAGGAGAAGGATTAGAGGGCAGTGTATCAAAACTGCTTAACTGCTTGCAATCTTAAAGAAACTAACACTCTGATTTGTGAGCCACAACATACCATACAAGAGATAAGTAACATGTTAATGGTAGAAAGTAAGTATTTCTGAACATAGAGCATTATATTTCTTTTCAAGGGCAAACACCGTGTTCTTCTGATGTATATTACGGCTCTAGTGTCTAAGGTTTAATAAGTGATTAATAAATATTCATTGAAGGAAATGAGACACAAAAGGGACTGAATTAAAGTTATTTTGGTTCAATTCAAGGATTAATGCAGATAATTTTGTAGAAGAAAGATAAATAAATAAATAAGTAAATAAATGTGGGAAAATGATTAGAAATTAAAAAGTGCATTATGTATAACATTTAAATGTGTGATATTTTAAAATCTTAGACTAAATTGATGACTTTATATTCAAAACATGTAAAGGGAGGTACCATAAATTTCTTTAGTGATTAATGAGATATCCATGCTACCTCAGGAAAACATTCTTGAAGCCACATGTAGCAAGAGTTATACTAGCCATGATAGAAAACAGAAAAAACACACTTGTAGAAATTTCAATATTGGTTGAGGAAGTACTAGCACAGACTGTGGGAAGAAGTGTATTTCCATGTGAAAATGGAGGAAAACAATTTTTATTAGTAAGTAAAACGTTAGACCCAGAAAGTTGAGGATTGAGTTTTTTCTCTCATATGTGGAAGCTAGAAAGGAAGAAATAAACAAAAGATGAATAAATAAAAGAGGACAGGATCTGAAAATAGAAGGGAGACCAATAGAGTAGAGGTAGGGGATCCAGCTGGGCATGGGGAAGTACTGGGAAAGAAAATCTGCCAAATAATACTATGTCTATGTTTTATTATACCACAATGAAATCTGCTTTTACATGTAATCATAATGTAAATAATAATAATAGATGGGAGATCAGTAAGGTAAGTGGACCAAGAGGAGGAAAAAGGGAGAGAATGGGAAGATATTGTGGAATGTGATTGATCAAATTATGTCATTTAGCATAATAAATACCACTCTTATGTCTAATGATTATGCACCAAAAAGAAATAAAATTAAGCAACGAATAAATAAATCAATATTTTAAGGAGTATCAGACTAGAGATTCCAAGCAGTTAACCAATACTCTAACTGTAGTAAACAAGGGAAAATATGTTAGTATCTGGGGAGATGGCTGGAATAGACTGAATTTTTAATATTACAATATATTTCAAGTGTGTAGATTTAAGAAATACTATAATTTCCCATGTATATTTTTATATTTTTTAAAGAAATCAAACAATACAGATGCCTTTGAATCCTGTTCATTTAATTTATTTCCCCCATGATCAAAACAGGCATGAGTTTAAAGTTCATTTCATGTTTACACTCTATGGTTTTATACTGTTATAAAATACGTGTATTCCTATGAATAATAAAGTATTGACTATGTTTCAAATGTATCTGAAGATTTTATTTTGCATCTTCTTTTTGTTCTTTGTTTGTTGGCTCAAGTTCTTTGTTGTTCCATGTTAATGCAGTTGCCCCCTTAACCACGGGGGATACTTTCCAAGACCTCCAGTGGATCACTGAGAAGACAGATAGTACCAGAGTACCAGAGCTGACATATAGTGTGGTTATTTTCCCTGTACATATACCTATGATAAAGTTTCATTTATAATTTAGGTACAGTAAGAGAGTTTAATCACAATAACTAATAGTAAAAGAGAACATATATAACAATGCACTTTAACAAAAGTTTTGTGAATGTGGTTTCCCTCTCTAATAACAAGTTATTAACAAGTTAATAACAAGTTATTTCCCTCTCTAATAGCAAGTTATTAATAATAATAATAAGTGCTATAGATCTTAGGAACATCATCATATATATATATTGTTTCTTTTCTTAAGTCAGGAACTTTTATCTTCTCATTTAAAGGTGAACTTCTGACATCACTATTCTTTTTGCGGGGGTTCCTTACTAAGTAAAGTAAAGGTTACTTGAACACAAGCATGGTGAAGCTACCACAGTTGCATCTGATAACTGACAGGGCTGTTGAGTGACTGACTGAGGAGCACGTGCAGCAGCATGGATGTCCTGAACAAATGGGAGACTCAGCTCTTGGGGAAATGTAATGGGATAGCCTGAGACATCATCATACTGCTCATAATGGCACACAGTTTAACATTTATGAGTTGTCTGCTTCTGGAATTTTCCATGTGATATTTTTCAGACCACAGTAGGCTATAGACAGATGAAACTGCAGAAAGTAAAACTGCAGATAAAAGGGGATTTACCATGTTTTTAAAGTGTGTTTCACTCCTTCACTGTGGTTCATTCACTGTGGGTGGTATATTGACATTGTTGACGGTATCTTCGGTCAAGTAGAAGTTGTCAGTTTTAATTCTATGTCATCCATCTATTCTGATAGGGTTCTACTTTGTGTGTCTTGTCTAAGACATTCTTACTTGCCTTGAAATAATAACATTTTTTTGTTGTTGTTTTGTTTTCCCAAAATTTGGAAGTTAAATTGAAATTTATATGTAGCATGTTGTACAAGACAGGAACATAATTTTCTGTTTTTCAACATGGAATTATCAATTTATTAAGCAAGAATTATTTCTCCATTCACTTTCAATGTCACCTCTAATAAATAGAATGATTTCATGTTTGAAAGTAATTAATCCCCACCTGATGTATTTCTTACCTTTCCACCAATTCCCCAATATTTTTATCTTTATAACAGCATACTAAGGTTGACCGTAATTAATGTCTACCAAAAGTTTGTTGGTATTTTGATTAGATTGTGATGAATTTATAGATTTAAAAGATTATAGATTAAATTGAGAGATGTGACATGTTTGTGATATTGTTTTACTATACATGAAAGAATATATCTCTTATTTAGTTTTGCTTCATGTTCTTCAAAACATTCTTACATTATTACACACGAAATTTCTATATATAGCTATATTTACATAGAGATTTTTGGTTGCTGTGTCTCTGAAAGATTTTTAAAAATTTCAATTTCTATTTGTATTTTTTAGTCAATAGAAACACTATTTATTTTTTGTATCTTTGTCTTATATATAACATATTGTAGAACTCCCTGAAGAGTTTTAATAGTTTACACTTTTTTCCTGATTGTCTATGTAAGCAATTCTACCACTATGAAACTTGTTAACTGCTTCATAAGAATTATGAATTTGACTGATTTTATTTACTTAACGTATCTTCTAGAATTATGCTGTTCACTGTAGTAATTATTAGCCACATAGGTGTAATTAAATTTAAATAACTTTCATTTAAATAAAATTAACTCATTGGCATTTTTTTAAATTAGAGCATTGTAGTTATACAGAGTAGTTGGATTCATTTTGATGAAATCATACACATGGAATTTGTTTTACTCCATTTTAGTCCTGGTTTCCCCCTGCCCTTTCCCATTTCTCCTTCTTCACCCTAATCTTCTTCTTCCACTCTACTGATTTCTCTTTGACTCATAAAAAAATTTGATTAGTGCTTTCTACATATACATAAAGGTGGAATATTATATATACATATATCATGATTTTGTTAAATTTGTTCTGCATTCCTCCCCTTTTCCATCCATCCTTCTTCCCTCTCAATATCCTTCTTCTGCTCTATGATCTTTCCAATATCTTTATGATATCCAGTACTTCCTCTCCTCCCCTTATTTTGATCTAGTTTCTGCATATGAAAGAGAACATTCAACTCTTGATTCTCTGAGTCTGGTGTATTTCACTTAGTATGATGCTCTCCATTTCCATTCATTTACTTGCCAATGCTATAATTTCATTATTCTTTGGGGCTAAGTACAACTCCATTGTGTATATATACCATAAATTTTTAATCCACTCATCTATTGATGACATCTGAGCTGGTTCATTAATTTGGCTATGATGAATTACACTGGCATAAACATGGTGTGACGTTGTCACTATAGTATACTGATTTCAGTTCTTTTGGATAAATACCAAGAAGTTGGATAGCTGGGTCATATAGTAGTTTCATTCCTAGCTTTTTGAGGACTATCACCACTGCTTTCCAGAGTGGTCATATTAATTTTCTATTCTAGTTGGTGTCTCTTTTCCTAGCCACATATCAAGTACTTGATATCCACTCATGCCCAGTGTCTACCATACTTACCACACAAAGGTAAAAAATTATCATCATCATAAAAAGGTTCATTGGATATCTCCACAATAGAACTTCCAGTATAAGAAAGAGTACAATATAGTGAACTAGGATATATGCTAATATGAATTCTAATTATATTCATTTTATAATGCTGTGTGATAAATGTTGTGGCACTTGGTTCAATCCTCAGCACAGCATATAAATAATAAAATAAAGGTCCATCAACAACTACAAAAAATAAAAATAATATTACTATATGAATAGCTATCCAACTTCTTGGTATTTAGCCAAAGGAGAAAAAAGTGTAGGCCCAAATCTTCACCATGTTGGTTGAGAAACTGACTTCCTTAGCAAGACGTCTAAAATAAAAGAAGTAAAACCAAAAATCAATAAATGGGATGGATTCAAACTAAAAAAGGGAAGAATCAATAATGTGAAGAAAGAACCTACAGAATGTGAGAAAATCTTTACCACATACACCTCATATAGAGCATTAATCTCCAGGATATATAAAGAGCTCAAAAAACTCAACACCAAAAACAAAACAAAACAAAAAAACCCCAAAACCAAAACCAAAATAAAACCAATCAATATTGAGCGAAGGAACTAAACAGACTCTTCAAAGAAGAAATATAACCAATCAACAAAGATATGAAAAAATGTTCAACATCTCTAGCAATTAGAGAAATGCAAATCAAAACTATGGTAGGCACAGTGGTGCACACCTGTAATCCCAGTGGCTTGGGAGGCTGAGGCAGGAGGATCTGGAGTTCAAAGCCAGTTGCAGCAATGGCAATGTGCTAAGCGACTCAATGAGACCCTGTATCTAAATAAATACAAAATGGGACTGGGAACGTGGCTAAGTGGTAGAGTGCCCCCAAGTTCAATCCCCACTACTACTAAAAACAAAACAAAACAAAACAAACATAAAATAACAACATCAACAACAACAACAACAACAAAAATTACTCTAAGATCTCATCTCACTCTAGTGAGGATGGTAATCATCAAGAATACAAGCAACAATAAATGTTGGCAAGGGACTGCAAATTGGTGCAACCATTATGGAAGCAATATGGAGATTTCTCAGAAAACTTGGAATGGAACCACCATTTGACCCAGCTATCCCACTCCTCGGTTTTTAGCCACAGGACTTATAAACAGCATACTACATGTTACAGCCACATTAATGTTTACAGCAGCTCAATTCACAATAGCCAAATTGTGGAACCCTTCAACAGATGAATGGATAAAGAAAATGTGGTACATATAAACAATGGAATATTGCTCAGTATTAAAGAAGAATGAAATTATAGCATTTTCAGGCAAATGGATGATACTGGAGAATATCATACTAAGCAAAATAAGTCAATCCCCCAAAAATCAAAGATCAAATATTTCCTCTGATATGAGCATGGTAATTCACAATAAACATGGAGGGTTGGGAAAAATAGAGGTACTTTGAATTAGGCAGAGGGGAGGGAAGGGAGGGAACAAGTATGGGGGTATGACAGTAGAATGAATTGGACTTTATTACCCTATGAACCTATATGATTACATGACTGATGTGATTCTATATCACATACAACCAGAAAAATGTGAAGTTATATTCCATTTTTGTATGAGGTTTAAAAAGGCATTCTACTGTCATGTACAACTAATTAGAACAAATAAAAAATAAATAGCTGAACAGAAATGTTGTACCACTGATAAAAATGATGACTTTTAGATCAACAACGTATTTCTCAACATTAATGAAATGAAGAATTGAGTAAAATAACTATAGGAAGCAGTTGAAAGAAAAGTGAATGTCAGTAAGAAACCATAGATGCATATTAATAAAATATCAACAGAGTATAAATAAAGAGAAGATACTAAGAGTTATAAAAAGAAACAGGAAGCTTATGTAAGAGCAAATATAGCAGTTTCAATAAAAATTGAAAAGACAATATAGTGGTCCTTGCTTATCCACAGGGGATGCATTTCAAGACCCCCAGTGGATGCCTGAAACCATTGACAACATCAAACCCTCTGCACACTATAATTTTCTTATATATATGTTACTATGATGAAGTTTAATTTATAATCTAAATACAGTAAGATATTAACAATAATAAAACAAAACAATTATAAAAATATACTGTAACAAAACCTATGTGAATGGGTTGGGGTCTCTTTTGAAAAAGTCAAAACAGTCTCTTGAACTGTTGTTGACCATGTTCAACTGAAACAACATAAAGGAAAACCACAAATAAAGGAGGACTACTGTAAATAAACAAACAAAAATTCAAATAATAAAGTAGCTATCGTATTAAAATTCTATGTCCAGAAAAATGAGTACTAAAACTTTACTCTTGTTTAGGATGTCTTATGATGCCCAAATCTGAGCACTTGTAAGATATCTATTCAAAATAATAAATTCAGTTATGTTCCAAGCATCTCTCCAATTATGGCATCCCCTGCAATATCACTATTATCTGTTCTGAAAGTCCTATTGATGTACATAGAAATTTCTTAAGTTATCCTATACATATTTAAATATTTTTTACATTGCTTTTGAGTGATGCATTTTCTGAGTTACATCTCAATTCACTAATTCATTCTTTGAATGTATTTATTCTTCTGTTTTAACCCATTCATTTTTTTAAATTTTATATTCATTTTTAAATTTTATTGCTTTATTTTTGCCATTTTTAGATGTGCTATTTGATTCTTTTCCAAAGTATTTTAATCATAGATATCATGTACAATTGATTCTCGTGATTTCAAATTTTTTTTTATTATACTTTTGATTGTTTAAAGCCTATCAATTTTAGAGTACCTGACTGACATATCTAGGAACTGGAGTTTTGACTTCTTGTTATTTTGTTGTTTGCTTATGGGAAATTGTACCCTTTTTTGTTTTATAATATTTGATAGTGGGTACATATCATATTCAGTGGAAATCCTGAGGTGCTTTAGGTGAAGGTACATGTTTACAAATTATTGTAAAGTATTCCAGGGCCACTCTTAAACTTAAGTTCTTGGCTTGAGTGACACTAGTCTTTACAGATGTTAATACTCCAACAGTGTCTTAAGGACAGACCATGGCAATAACTTCATTCAGACTGTAAGCAGCTGGTGAAAAAATTTTTTTTCTAGAGTACCCTTTTATAGAAAATATGGACTTTCAAAACTCCTAACTTTGTGTTGGTTTTATTACAGTTTCTAACTTTATGTAAGCCCAAAGTACCCTTTCATATCTGCATGTGGAAACCAAACAGAGTACCCAAACATCATGCTTAAAGCTGTTTTTGAGTTTTCTCTTGATATCTGTCCCCTTTGAAAAATGTTTCTTTGCCAACCAGCCATTCATTTTGAACCATAATTGCTATATTTTATCCATCATTTATGCAAATCTTTATGGTAAGAGTATTTGGGGATAATTCAGCCATGTTAACAGGAATTGAAGTCTACTTTTGGCTACATGAATGTAAATTATCTGTGGTATGCTTATCCTCAAAATAAAACTTATGTGAAGGCAAGTGAAAGAATGAAAGCACACTCACTGTAAGATTAGAGTTACAAATGAAAATTAAGAATAATTGTTAACATTGAGAGTCAATATACACACCCAAAGAGAAGGAGAGAGGGTGAAGAATTAAAATTTTGAGGAACTTAAAAATATGTTCACACTTACACACACACACACGCACACACACATGCACACACATTGGAGGATTACTGTAATGATCAAAGAAAACAGGTTTGGTTTTACAAAAATGAATTCCAGTAAAAGGATCTCACGAATGATGCAACATGGCCTAGATAAGTCTCTGTTTATGGGAGAGAAGACCTGGTGTGCTGAGATTTCCTCTCGACAGCAACATAAAATAATTTCCCATTTCCTCAGCATGCCATTGAGAATAGTATTTTCTCTCAATCCATTTATCATTGACCTCGGATTAAGAGGTTTGGGGGAAAAATAATGACCAATTAATATTATCCAGAATATTTAAAAATTTAGTAAAATTGCCCACCTACTTTAGTTTTGTTGCAAAATAAATATAATATCACCAAACATCATAGGGAGCCAGACACAGTGGCACATGCCTATAATCCCAGAAGCTTGGGAGACTGAGGCAGTGAATTACAAGTTCAAAGCCAGCCTCAGCCTCTTAGGGAGGCCCTGAGCAACTTAGTGAGACCCCGTCTCAAAATGAAATATAAAAAAGGTCTGGGGGTATGGCTCAGTGGTTAAATGCCCCTGGGTACCAAAACAAAACATAGGGAAAATTGTTCAACTACTTCCTGTGATATAGCAGGATATCTTATTTGATTTTAGTAAATACATAATTCAAAGGAGGGTTTTGGGTTACATAAAATTATCTAGCTTTCATATGACAATATACAAATGTGTCCATTTGACCTTTTTTAAAAAAGATATATTATTATGACAAAAAAGGAAATAGCAATAAAATATGAGGCCGTGGTTTTTGAACCAGAATTCCTTGTCAATATCACCCTAGGTCTCAGATCCATGTTTGACATGTGAAGCATCATCATCATTCTCATAATAGTGTGAAAATAAATGCAGCAATAGGCATTCAATTTATATTTCTGCAAAATGGCTTTATGTAGTTATAAAATATAATTTATATCTTGTCATTAAAATGTTTTCAACTTCTAGAATATATTTATTTCTATAAAATTTATGTAAATAAACAGAAAAGAAGGCTATAATATTTACTTCCTCAAGTTTACTTTTGATGTTTTTCAAAGTACATTTTAGAATGCATTTTTTCTAAGCTTAGTTTTCCATGTGTTTTGATTTACCTTTTACAATTATAAAAGATTACTGGTATTATTTATTATAGAATTCTGAAATAAATCCTAATAATTCTTCATATGCCTAGGAAACCCTTTAATAATGTGCTGTCAGCTAAGAAGCTGAGGTTAAAAACAACAATAAAACTCTCCTTTTATGAACACCCTGCCAGCAAAGAGAACTAGGGATCATGTCTGCACAACCATTTTGACCAACCACTACTGTTGTCTGAGGCTTTCTTATTTAACACTCTGCCCTCCGGGGCTTTCCAAAAGGATTTTATTTTTCAAGTGAAATGAAAATATATAATATCACCAAGGAAAGATATCATATAGCCAATAAAAATTGTTTTATAATCTGTAACTAAATTGACAATTTCCCTTTTAGTTGACAATCTAACCAAGATAACTAAGAATACAAATCTAAGATTTGTCAGGCTTAGCATAAATGCAGGTGGTATAAATTCTATTTACATGCAATATAACATAAATGATATATTTGTGACATTTGTGGTATTTTGTAGTTATATCTATACGTGCTATTATAAACATAAATATACTAATTTCATTAGAGGTCAATTTTAATGATCTAATTGTGATTAGACAATATAGAAGCAATTTATATTAAATTTCCTTAAATCTCATTTTTGACTCCTGTCAATATTGGTATATGTATGTTTTATTAGTATTTGCTAGTATTTCATTATTTTCCTTTATTTTTCCATTACTTGCATAATTTTCCATTGCTTCTTTTCTTTTCTACCTGATTAGCAATAGGTGAATTTATCTGTCATTATATTCTGTCTAATAGGATCTTCTAAACTGAATCTTTTAAAGTCTATTTTAAGTAATTGTTTTTTCTAATCTTATTTTGTGGTTTCTAGTCACCATAACTTTGTACTTTAGATTTTTAGCTTAAAGTTTCCATAGTATTTAACAGACTTTGAACAGAAATCTTAAATCTATTATAAGCAATGCAGAATTTCTCGTAGCAAATAAAGTGCAGTATGTTAACCTGCTATTTATCTAGTTCTTTGAATGTTTTGTTTAGTGTATCTAATTCTGAACGAGGTATCTTCACATAAAATATTTTCAAATTACTAATTGATGTTTAGTGCATTGACTATTTCCTATGTGAAACAGTCTTGCTTTTACATGTCAGATACTCATATCACTTAGAAACTAGAACTATATAATAGTATTAATAATGTCTACAGTATTTATTTATTTATAATTGCCAAATAAAAGTTGTATATATTTGTAGGTTACCTGAAATGATTGTGTTGCTTTTCTTTACCTTGCTTTTTCTATTGATAGAAAGTTGTCTAATATCCTTTTATTTTACCCCTTGTGTTTGAGGAATGAATGTTAAATATCTGTTCTTTAAGTCTATTCTGATACTGTTAACACATGCCCACAATTTTACTCATTAGTGCCATCTAATGTTGTTCATTATGTTTATGTTCTTTCCTGAAGAGGTGAGAAAAATAGGATATGTGTAACATTACTGTTATTTAAAATTTTGCTTCAAAGTCTCATATAATTTTATTTTTAAAATTACAAACATTTGATAGGAACAAATTTGGAAAGGATAATTAAATGAACACTTGTTTACCTACTTCCTGGCTTGAGAAATAAAATTTTGAAAATAGAATTGAATCTATGTTTAACCTTTCCATTTCACACCCAAAATATTCACTATCCAAATATGATTATAATATTCCCATGTTGCCATTCTCAAGAGAGTATCAGCTCTTTATGAGCTTGGATTTTATGTTTTCTGCTGAACATAGAATTGTGTCTGGTATAATAAAAATTTTGAAAATTAAAAACTTTTACTTACATATTTATTACATATGTATACATCTCTAAATAATAGTAAAGTGTTGTTCTAGAAATTTTGAACATCACATAGTGGTATTTTAATGTATGTTTTCTTCTTTAATTTTAGTCATGACTGTCTTTGCAAGATTCATCCATATTTACACGTTATTCCAGGTCATTGATTTCCATTGCTGCATGGTACTCTACCGTGTAAATATACAAAACTTTATCCATTGACTATTGATGAACATTCTTTCACATTTTTATGGGGAAATTAATTTGAAAATATTCACTATAAAAATAGCTTAAATAACTTGATATTTCTGAATTAGATTTACAAGTAAAATTTAGCGGTAGTGCTTGCTGTTATTGAACATTGCTACTTTTCTATTTCTGTGTCAAAAAAGACCTGTAGCCACTAAAAATTGACCATAAATTAGATGTTTTGAAAAAAAAAACATTATTGTATATTTAAAAAGTTCTTCAGAAGATAGATTATTAGTCTTCATATGTTTGAAAATACCTTTTCTGTCCTTATTGCAGGATAACAAGAGAACAATGAGGTCTTGGTTGATAATTTTATAATACTGATCTAACATTTTATGTTATCTATTATTGCTTATAAAACGTTGTTTTAAAAACTACATTGAATCTTTTGTTAGTTTTCCTTCTTTAGTATTATTTTGTAATATTTTCCTTATATGATAAGTTTAAATTTCATACTAGCTCTCTAAATGTGGATTTTTATTTATCCCATTTGGTCTCATGATGGACTTTCCATCCAGAGATTTATATATTTCTTCAAATCTGGAAATATTTATGTGCCTTGTCTTTGAATATTGTCTTCATTCTTTCATTATCTACTTCTAGAAACCCTGATAATCCCTTCATACTATTCTCAGTATCTCTTACTGTGATTCATTGTTATTTATTTTGATTAGCATGTATTAATCGATGGAGAAACACTGGGATATTTCCATACATGCATACAGTAAGCACTCATCACATTTTTCATCTCTACTTTTTGGGGTGTATTCTGGGTGAACTATTTATTACAATGTTCAAATTTGCTTAATTTGCTTTTGATTTATCTGGCATAGAATTTATTGCACCTGCATTATGAAGTGTTTTTTCAACATTCACATAATCTACTTTTTAATTTCTATAATTTAATTTTTTTCTTTTCTATTGCTGCATTTTCTTGGATCCTAACTCCCTAAAAGCATTTTATAATTTATCTTTATTATTTTATAAATATCATTCCTTTCTGTACCTCCTTTATTTTCTTAAATATTCTAATGTGATCCGCGCCACTGCGTGGTGTCTCCTGGGGAGGTTTAGCCTGGAGCGGCTGGGGTCCCTGGCTCCGGCGGGAAGTTTGGACCCTTTGGTGCCGTTTTGCAGCTTCCCTGGCAGGGGGCAACCGTCTGCGGCTGCCTGGGTCCTCAGAGCTGGGCTCCGGTCTTCCCCACCACTGCCCAGCGTCTCCTGGGGGGGTCTGGCCTGGAGCAGCTGCAGTTGCAGGCTCCAGCGGGGAGTTTGGGCCCTTCGGCACCATTTTACAGCTTCCCTGGCAGAGAGTGACCACCTGCCACTGACAGCCCCCAGAGAGGAGCTCAGGCCTGCCTGGGCTCTCAAGCCCAGTGTCTCCATCACTGAGCACAGTTCTGTGCCCCCACCCCAACTTGGTCTAGTGCCCACATCCACACCCTGGCCCAGGGTCTAGCACCTTGCTGTATCTGATTGTCTGTCAACACCAGGCTGCCTCTGCCCAGAAGCATTGATCATTCCCAACCTGGAGGTAGTGGGACAGCAGCTTTCTTGGGTCACCCCTTGATCAAGCACCTCTCAAACATCAGGTGAGTTACTGGAAATCTGCAGGGACACTTTCAGTCTTTACAGGGAAATCACAATCCCTCTGATTTGCACAACTAGATGGGAAGATACACAAGAAACATGAGAAAACACAGGAAGAAAGTGTCCCAAACAAACCTAGATGATATATCGAGAGAACCCAAAGACAGCATGGTAGAAGGAATGACAGAAAGGGAGTTCAGAATGTTCATAATTAAAATGATCCAAGAGAATGATGTGACGAGAGAGCAGATTCAGGCTATGAATAATCAACTAATAGAGCAATTGCAGGAAGCAAAAAATCATTTAAGTAAAGAGATAGAAGTTCTGAGAAAAAAACAAACAGAAATCCTTGAAGGAAACAAGAAAATGAAGGAAACAATAAACCAAGTTAAAAACTCAATAGAAAGCATAATTAACAGAATAGATCACTTGGAAGACAGAACCTCAGACAATGAAGACAAAATATTTAATCTTGAAAACAAAGT
>JAJEJO010004528.1:152916-271253 GCA_020662805.1 Glaucomys volans
GTAAATGGGTGATGTTGGAGACTGTCATACTAAGTGAGATTAGCCAATCTCAAAAATCCAAAGGCTGAATGATTTCTCTGATAAGTGAATGATGATGCATAATGCGGGTGGAAGAGAGGCAAGAATGGAGGAAAGATAGATAGCATAGAGGGAAGGGAGGGTTAGGGTGGGGGAGTAAGAATAATAACAGAATGAGACAGACATCATTGCCCTGTGTGCATGTATGAATGCACAGATGGTCTGACTCTACTTTGTGTACTATCAGAGAAACAATAGCTGTACTCCATTTGTGTTCAATGAATCAAAATTAAATGAATAAATAAATAAATATATAAATAAATAAAAATTGTTGTTGTTGGACCTTTATTTTATTTACTTATTTATATGTGGTGCTGAGAATTGAACCCAGTGCCTCACACATGCTAAGTAAGTGCTCTACCACTGAGCTATAACTCCAGCCTGGGACTGCCTTTCATCATATCCACGATGTGTATTTTCCCTCTTGTAGATTAAGACTTAAGCTTTCATCTCATACCAAAACCAGACAAAGACACATCAAGAAAAGAAAATTTCAGACCAATATCTCTAATGAATATATGTGCAAAAATTCTTAAAATTTTAGCAAATTGTATGCAAAAGCATATTAAAAAGATAGTGCACCATGATCAAGTGGGTTTCATCCCAGGGATGCAAGGTTGGTTCAGCATCTGGAAATCAATAAATGTAATTCATCACATCAACAGACTTAAAGTTAAAAACCACATGATTATTTCAATAGATGCAGAGCAAGCATTTAATAAAATACAGCACCCCTTCATGCTGAAAACACTAAAAAAAATAGGGATAGTAGGAACGTTCCTAAGCATTGTAAAGGCTATCTATGCTAAACCTATAGCCAACATCATTCTAAATGGAGAACAATTGAATGCATTCCCCTTCAAAACTGGAACTGGGCAGAGATGCCCTCTTTCACCACTTCTATTCAACATAGTCCTTGAAACACTAGTCAGAGCAATTAGACAGACCAAAGAAATTAAAAGGATACGAATAGGAAAAGAAGAGCTCAAACTATCCCTTTTTTCTGATAACATGATTCTATATTTAGAAGAGCTGAAAAATTCCACCAGAAAACTTCTGGAACTCATAAATGAGTTCAGTAAAGTAGCAGGATATAAAATTAATGCTCATAAATCTAATGCATTTTTATTCATAAGTGACGAGTCCTCTGAAAAAGAAATTAGGAAAACTACCCATTCACAATAGCCTCGAAAAAAATAAAAGATTTGAGAATCAATCTAACAAAAGAGGTGAAAGACCTCTACAGTGAGAACTAGAGAACATTAAAGAAAGAAATTTAAGAAAATCTTAGACCTTGGAAAGATCTCCCATGTTCTTGGATAGGCAGAATTAATATTGTCAAAATGGCCATACTACCAAAAGCGCTATACAAATTCAAAGCAATTCCAATTAAGATCCCAATAACGGACCTCATAGAAATAGAGCAAGCAATCATGAAATTCATTTGGAGGAATAAGAGACCCAGAATTGCTGAAGCAATTCTTAGGAGGAAGAGTGAAGTAGGTGGTATCACACACAATACCAGAACTTCAACTATACTACAGAGCAATAGTAACAAAAACAGCATGGTATTGTTACCAAAATAGACAGGTAGATCAATGGTACAGAATAGAGGACACAGAGTTAAACCCACATAAATAGTTTTCTCATACCAGACAAAGGCTCCAAAAAACAAAATGGAGAAAAGATAGCCTCTTCAACAAATGGTGCTGGGAAAACGGGAAATCCATATTCAGCAAAATGAAACTAAACCCCTATCTTTCACCCTGTACAAAACTCATCTCGAAATGGATCAAGGACCTAGGAATTTGGCCAGAGACCCTGCACTGAATAGAAGAAAAAGTAGGTCCAAATCTTCATCATCTGGGCCCAGGACCATACTTCCTTAACATGACTCCCAAAGCACAAGAAATAAAAACAGGAATCAATAATTGGAGTAGATTCAAACTAAAAAGATTTTTCTCAGCAAAGGAAGCAGTCATCAATGTGAAGAGAGAGCCTTCAGAGTGGGAGAAAATCTTTACCACACACAGGTCAGATAGAGCACTAATCTCCAGAATATATAAAGAACTCAAAAAACTTTACCCCAAGAATACAAATAACCCAATCAACAAATGTGCTAAGGAAATGAGCAGACACTTCACAGAAGAGGATCTACAAGCAATCAACAGATTTATGAAAAAATGTTCAACATCCCTAGTTATAAGAGAAATGCAAATCAAAACCACCTTAAGATTTCATCTTACCCAAATTAGAGTGTCTTTTATTAAGAATACAGGCAACAACAGGTGTTGGCGAGGATGTAGGGAAAAGGGTACACTCATACATTGCTGGTGGGGTTGCCAATTGGTGCAGCCACTCTGGAAAGCAGTATGGAGATTCCTTTGAAAACTCAGAATGGAACCACCATTTGACCCAGGTATCCCTCTCCTTGGCCTACACCCAAAGGACTTAAAATCTGCATACTACAGTGATGCAGCCACGTCAATGTTTATAGCAGCCCAATTCACTATAGCAAGATTGTGGAACCAACCTAGATGCCCTTCAATAGATGAATGGATAAAGAAACAGTGGTATCTATACACAATGGAATATTATTCAGCCATAAAGAATAATAAAATTATGACATTTTCAGGTAAGTGGATGGATTGAAGAAGATCATGTTAAGTGAAATAAGCCAATCCCAAAAAACCAAAGGCGGAATGATCTCTCTTATAAGTGGTTGATGACACATAGCGGGGGTGGGGGCAGACTCAGGAAGAATGCAGAAGGGATGGATTGTATAGAAGAAAACGAGGGGTGGGTAGGGGGTGGGGAAGGAAAGATAACAGAATGAGACAAAGATCTATACTGTGTGTATATGCATAAATATGCAAATTGTATGATTCTACTTTGTGTACAACCAGAAAAATGATAGTTATACTCCATTTGTGTACAACGACCTAAAATTAAAAAATAAGTACATTAATTAAAAAGAAACGCTTTCATCTCATCTTGAGTGATAGTTATGTCTCATTCAGCAGTGTTAAACCCTCTATCTGAAGGGCCTGTGTTAGAAATAGTTCTCACACTGGGTCATTTGTTCTTTGGAATTTCACTAATCTTACCAACTTTACTTAGATTCTAGTTGTGTGACTCTGTCTGCTTTCTTCTATTTTCCTAGGTACAAGTTCAAACTTCAAACCTTTCTGAGAGTTTCAACTTTGTCAGCATCTTTTTCCTGGAGTGATAGAAGAATGGAAGCCAACCACTGACCCTACATTTGGACTGTCATGATCTCTTGACATGTGAGGCCTGTTTTTCATTCCTGCTCCCAGAAGGTTAGTAACTACAGGGCACACTTTCCTTGTGTCCATCTCTAAGAGCCCAGTAAGCATGTAGTTTCTGGTGACAGTCACTGTTCCTTTTAATGTAATTAATTGTTTTTGAGATGTTTAGCTTGTTTTTATACACAGCTATTAAGCCTTTTAAGTGCATTTCAACATATATGTATATTGCTGTTAATTAGGATTTGTAAATGGTTGAATAATGGTTTGAATTCTCTGTGTCATCTTGACCATAATCTCTTTGTAATTTTGATTTATCTAATGTAATTAGTATAATTATGGTTGTGGTTATTTAAAATGTGTATGACAGGAAATATATAATCAGCCAAGTATCACTAATACAGATTTACTTAGGTTTACCTGATAATTATATTCCCTTATTTTTCTTATAACTTAGAAGTCTTTGCTTTCTTTATACACAATAATAAATGGATAACATTGATAAGTTCAATAGCTCTTTTTACTTGTTTATATAAATCAATGTAATGGAGTGAAAACTCAGAGTGACATATAATTTTAATTATGGGTTTTTATAACAGTGATGTAATTGTACTGATCCTTTTACACTTACGTTCCAAAGATCCCTTATATTCAATAATAAATATTTTTATAACAGTCAATTATAATTAAGATATATAAGCCTATATAGAGGTCAAATCAAAGATTTTGATGAAATAGCTCTGCATTAATCATTTTGTCACAGAGAAACATGATTAATAAATTGCAGCAATAACCCAATAATATCTTAATGTGATGGAGTTATATGATGTAGCAATTGAAACAAAATCTGAAATTTTTTAAAGAATACTGGATTTTATTTGCTCTAAAAATATTTCAATAGAACTGCTTAACTTTCCTTGATTGCTTAAAGTGTTGATATAAGAAAGTGCTTTCTAGGTCATATCGTGCTTAAAGAGGTAAAGGTGAACATGATTTATTTAAATGGACATAACATTTCAGGAGAAACAAAATTCATTACTTAATATCCATTACTATTGATTTCTCTCTCTCTCTCTCTCTCTCTCTCTCTCTCTATATATATATATATATATATATATGTATGTATGTATATGTGTGTGTGTATATATATATATATATTTTTTTTTTTTTAAACCAGGAGATGAAGGGAAGTTTATTTCATAGAAAATAGGTTATATAGCTTTTGGTTGGAACACCAATTTCAGCCATCTTAGTGAAATTTGAAGGTGAAAATAACTTACATATTATTTTAATAATTTCCACTCCCCATCATTTTGGGAAATCATCTTATTTCTCAAATCATCTATTATAGATGATTCATATTTGAAACTTCTATTTTTTTATTTTGAGAAGAAAAAGTCTAAGTCAAAAAACAAAATAAAACAATCAGAAACAGATTTTTTAATTGATTACAGATATCTAGCCATGTAGGATAGCAATTAATCTAAGTCATTTAAAAAAATTTTTTGAATCTTCCTGAGAGGAGTTAGAGAAACCAAAATCAGAAATGGATCATTGAAATCTTGGTCAAGGTCTGAAGAAAAAATAAGCTAGAAAAAAAAATGTGTTCAGTTCTCTACCATTGAGGTAATACAGATTATTCAAGACTTGGAAAATAGTAAACATAATGAGTGAATGAAAAAAATCTAGTGAAAAGCATATCACTAAGATCTTGATTCTCACTATACACGTGAGTCTAAGATTCAGGATATCGACTGCAGCTTTGGATCAGGAGTATACTAATGGTGATTTTCCAAGGAACATAAATCTTCAAATAATGAAAAGCCTACTGGAAATTGCCTTAAGACTTAACCAAACCAGAGACAAGCAAGATATTAGAAATTTGGAGAAAGTAAGGTGAAGACCTGTGCTGGTAGGTAATTCTTACTTGTGGGAGATAGTATTACCTGTGTGTCTGTGCCCCTTATTCAACTTCTCATTGGCCTTTATTAGACACAGGTCTTAAAGCAGAATGGAAATTAAGAGGATGAATTTATGATGGAAGATAAATTCTTGATGATCATGGATCCCATGAAACCAAATTCTTAATTCTGTGGGAAGTTGATACATTTCAAATATCATATAATAAGAAATGCTATGGATTGGAAGACTTTTTATGTCTTCTCAAATGGTAAACATTGAAATAGGTAGATGAGTGTTTCCCCAAAGATGTCCATGCCCTATCCTAAAGCCTTGGTATGTGTTCCTTTATATGACAAAAGCAACTTGAGGATGTGATTAAGTTAAGAATTGTGAAATGGTGATATTTTCCTGTATTTTCTGTGTTATCCATGTGGACCCAATGTAATTACAAGAAGGAGGCAGCAATGTCAGAGTCAGAGTAGTTTTCGTAAGTCAAGGAAGGCAGGCAATATCTGAAAGCTAGAAAAGACAGAACATGCTATCCTTTAGACTACACAGAAAGAAAGTAGCCATGCAAACTCATTTCAGAATATATTACCCCAAGAACTACATGAAAATAAATTTGCATTGCTTCATTTTATTAACTTGTATAAATTATACATATTCGTGGGGTTCAGCATAATATTTCAATACATGCATAGAGTCCATAATTTTAACCCATGAAATTTTGGGTCATTTGTTACAGCAACAATATGAAACTAATGTAAACAGAGAGTAATACTTTCTATCAATTGCTTAATCTCATAATTTATATATTCTATAAACCAGGGACAATGATCAGCATTATGATGAGTTTGAAAGCCAAAAGATATTTCTTCGTCTACCTTCCTTCTTTTAAATCCACTTTTGTCTAAAACTTGAGTCTGGGAATATGACTTCTCTGGTCAAAACTCCTCCAGGAGTTGACTATAACTTGTTTGTTTAACTTTACTAGTTGCAGAACCACATTTGTAATGTTATTACAGACATTGTAGAGAGAAACAGACAAAGTTCTCTGGGATTGTTTGATTGCTTTGGTTGTGCCAGAAGAATTCTATTTCTGTGAATGGCAGTCCATATTTCAATGTTATATCTCCACTTGATCTACACTGGATCCTAAATGAAAGACCCAACCCAGTGTAAGAAAGAGAAGTTGGTGAGAAACAAAGCAATACAATCCTCTGCTATATTTTAATAACAGTAGACTTTAATATATTAGATAGTAATAAAAAATAAATTATCTCTTTTTGATTTCAATTCTTCAAAAATATTTGAAATTGAGAAAATGATTTTAACTGTTAACTTTTGATCATTTCCTAAAGCATCATTTTAAGATTGAGGTGACTTGTTGCTTTCAAAAGATCTTTATACAAGGTCTGGAGAACTATAGAGGACTATATACCTAGGCATTATCTGAATTTTTTAAATAAGGATGGATTATCAAATTGAGGCATAGTGGGAGCTGGTATATATTTTGACTAACATATTTTCCTAAACAATATCAAAGTTTTTTGTGTTAAAAATGTTAATTGTTTAAGAACTGGTCCCAGAAAATACATAAGGGTTAGTGTCAATATTGGGAGTGAAGATCCTGAAAATAGGAGCAAAATGTCCAATTTAGAAAGCAAAGAGCTATAATACTATTGAAGTCTGTATTACCCATTTTTATTTTTTCTCTAAATATTTGAGATTTTTTTTCCCATTTCCATACAGGAAAATACAGGAAATAGTAAAAATTAGTAAGCTTCAAGACTTTTCTTACTCAAATCTACTTCTCAAAGGCAGAAGAAGATGAAGGAAAGAACTGGGTTCCTGCTCATGAGATATACAGATCTTTTTTTTTTTGAAGTAGTTTATCTTTGGGAATCATAATTTCTCTTATGTGTGATATATTTACTAAGATACTATTAGAAGCTTATCATTTCAGTAATTTAAGGATTAAGGAAGTCTAATTTTGGATTTAATCCAACCTACATTTTCTTGTTTTTTTTTCCAATTACTTTAATGTTAATGCAAATGAGAAAATTAGTACCTATATAATTATACATAAGGAAGATCTATTTTCACCTTTAATGTTCACTTTTGTCATCACACCAAAACTACACCAGTGTTTATGGAAATACGGAGTTCTCCAAAGGTCTGTGAACATTATTCAATGATGGTTTTTTCTTTTTTTTAATTGGTTCTTTTTAATTATACATGACAGTAGAACCTATTTTGATATAATTATACAGTAGGGAATATATCCTTTTTTTCACAATGTAGATTCACATGATTCATATGATCTTACATATACATAGGATAATACTGTCTGTCTCAGTCTACTATCTTTCCCTCCCCCACCCCCTCCCATCCCATTTTCCTCTATACCATCCATACTTCCTCCATTCTTTTCTTATCCCCCCCATAACCCTCCCCCCATTATGCATCATCATCCACTGATCAGAGAAAACATTCGGCCTTTCCAACCTACATTTTCTAATTCATATTTATTAATAGAAAAACTTGTGCTTAATTGTAGTTTCTTTTACAGTTTTCTCCCTTTATCTAGAACTTCTTGCTGGGGGCAGATAATGATTACTTATCATGCCTAAAACTCAGTACCTAAAATTTATGTATCAAGACATTCCACTATTAAAAACTATTTACAATTACACATTAAAAAAAAAAACTCCTGTCTAATGTATTCTGGGGTAACCTGTGTCACAATGTTATTTCCTATAAAACTAATTATAATTCATATTTGTTCATCATCATTTCTATTACTTGAAGTTTTCTATAAATGTTTTCTTTCAGGATCTCTCCAGATCTAGTAATGTAAGCAGGCATTTCTGCCCCAATTTACATGAAGTAATGAAAATTAGTAAAATCTACAAATGACATCATATGATCTAGGAAATAGTTGTAAGAGAATGGAACCCATTCTTATGACATAAGTCAATAAGTCATAAGTCTAGTCACTCATTAGCTAATTAACAAATGAATGCAAAGACATTAATTATCAGGCACAATGCAAAGTTCCAGAGATACATTGATGAGCCAGGTGGACATGATACTTATTTTAACTGAGTTTATAGTCTAGAAAGAAAACAAAAAATAACATTTAAAAAATAAAATTTACAATGTATTATTGTAGAAAAAGTTCAAGGTGCAATCAGATGACGCAACAGGCAAACACATAATAGCTTATAATGTGTTTATAGCTATTAATAGTATCATAGTTTATGCCATTGATGTTTGTCTAAATAACAGTTTTAATGCTGAAGAATTATCCAAAGACACTCACTATAAGACATAAAGGATCACAGGCATGACTTCTTTCTGACAAAACTATTACAATTACACTCATAGTTTTCCATTATTTAATTCAGAATTCTCAACTGTTTGGGAGAGAAAGGTAAATATATAATTGCCACCAAATGTGGCACACTTTATGATAAATTTTTTGTAATAACAGCCTCGGAAACACAAAGAAGAGTATAACAAGTCATCTGAGAGTATACAGAAAAATACCACTAAGAAAGTCAACTTTGAAATGACTTTTGAAAGATATGGAAAAATTGTTGGTAGGGAAAAATAAATAGAAAGTTAATCTTTTATTAAAGTCATAACATATTTAAGAAATGAGACATATTTAATGTGTTTTCATTACTGGGTGCTTGGGAGGAATATTTTAGGAGTTCTGAGGGGAATTTCATTGGGATGAGAATCCAAAAGACAATATAAATGCAAACCTAATGTGGAGGCAATGGAGAGTTGTGAAAGGACTTTAGAAACAGTATGATTGAGGAGACATTTTAGGATTCTGCACTATGTGAGGGTTGTGATAGGAAGACTCAAGACCAATGAGAAGTCTGTGGCAGCAGTTCAGGCAGGGGATGATTGGGGGCTGAATGAGTACTTGACTCCCACATCTGTTCCACCATGTTCTCCTGCAAGGTTGAGAACTTAACACTTTGTGTGGCAGGTTCATATTTGTAGAGAGGGTGCAGTAAAACACATGCATGTTGTGAAAATATATGAAAGGTATTACTATGTGAGCACAGTGACTGTTACATAGAAAGAGTTGAATAATAGGAGCTGGCAATGTTATTAATTATTTTGTACTTTCTTTAAAAAAATGGCCAAGGAAAGAGAGGCAAAGGAAAAAAATGATCATAAAATAGCAATGGAAAAATGATAGATCACCCATAAAGGAGTTGATGATTTTGATAAAGGGCTTGTCAAAAGAACAATGCAACATTGAAAATAGGAAATTATATCTTAAACTACTGTGAGAAAATATTTGCCAACCTAAAATTGTATATTCAGCAAAAGTATCTTTCAAGGACAGGATAAAATAAAGAAATTTTACATGAATGAATATTAAGAGTATTTATTGCCAAGAAATTTGAATAAAGGAAATTCTAAAGATTACCAGTTAAGGAAAAAGAAAATAATTCCAGAAAATGGGCTGAGATAATTAAACACATAATGAAATCATTACTCTCATAAGTAAATCCCCTTTTAAGGCCTGTATAAAATAATTTTTGAGATCCAAATGACAGAAGATTCTTACTTACAGAAGAATGTAATTCAGGACAGGCATAATCACAATAAAATTATTCCAAGGTAACTACTATTTGACTTCAGATGTTCATCAAACTTTTCATAAGTCCACACAGTATATATAAACTTCCAAAGACAGAAGGGAAGAGTCAGGGCAGATTCATTTCTTCATGTCAAAGATAGATGACAAAAATATTTAGAAAGGAAGATATAAAATTAAAATTAAGATGGAAAAATGTACAAAAATATCAGTAATAATTATGGATGTGAAAGAACATAATTTACTAGTTAGAAGGTCGATTTTCACATTTCTTTTTTAAATCATGGTACAAGTTCTTTGAAAAACATTCACTTTAAATACAGGGTACAGAAACCTTGAAAGTGAAAAGGTTCAAAAAGGCTTTAGGAAATGGTACTATATACCATAAAAACAAAATAACTCTAAAATAGTAATTCCTAGTAAAACAACATAAATATTTATAAATCAAACACTAATAGAGATTCAAGAAGAAAATAAAAAATCTCACATCATCATGGAAAATTTCAAGGTAGCTTCCTCAATTTGTGGTACAGTAGATGTAAATTTACTAAGGAAATACAAGGTTTGAAAAGCTTGTTTATATATAATATATATAATAATGTATATTATATACATAATAATATATAAAACATGTATATATTTCATTTTTAGCAAATGTTGATACCTATCCAAAATCCCTTTGTTAACTTGTGGTTTCAGTTTGTGCCAAAAATTTTTTACTATGAAGACTTTCAACTTTTTATCTGGGCTCTTTCTCTCAACCCAAGAGGTCATGTCAGGTGAGAAGTACTAGATGATTCATGCTGTGAGAGTAGTTTATAGCCAATGATGGATGGGAACTGGATGATAAAAACTTCATCATTCTCAACCATTTGTTGATATGATCTGAAGAGTGATTTACATTGTTTCTGGAAACAGAGGTAACTTGCTCAATAATACATAGTCTTTTGGCTTCCTTCCATTCCCTGTCTTACTAGTGTTTATACATCTACTCAAATGCTTCTCTCAGACTTTGCTCTGGAGTTAAAACAATGTAAGATGGTTAGTACTGAAGCTGTTGGCATTGGATTGCTTATCAGACAGATGGAAAGCAAGGACCATATTATTGGTAAGCAGGAAGGTGATATCTTCTGAATGCCATAGCATGGCATTTACTGGAACTCTTATCTATGGTGAAATAGGATGTGATAGAAATGGAGGGGAGAAGAACTAATGCTATAAAGCATATGTTAGTAAGAAGGGACTCTTGCTATTGTTAAATCATTAAAAAGCTCTGCAGTGGCTTCGAAATCAAGATTAATGACAGATGATGTCACTATGAAACTGGTATCTCCAGTACCAATGACAATGTTAGAATTGTGGAAGCACTTGATCATAAAAGGCTAGGTTGGTAAGATGCACCTCCCAGGATATGTGAGCTAATTTCTGACATCAGCTACTCTAGTGTTTAAATAGTCATGAAGGCAATGATGGAGACAACTTTAAGCCTAATAGCATGAGCTCTTTCCTGCTCAGACTTACCCACTATTATTGCAACTCAATGTCTAATGGAAGAGCCAAAGAAATAATGCTGCCCCTAGAAGACACCAACTGATTACTTGATAGTAACCTGAAAACATTGGACTCCTTACTTTCAGTAAGATGCAGGAATTCTACCTTAGAGATATTGGTATGAGTTTGAAGTATGGGTTTGCATTCCTTGTCCTCACTGCCCTACCAACCCACAATTTGTAGGCAGACTATCTGATATCTTTCATGTAGACACTCATAACATCAACTCAGACTTCAATAAAAGGTTCAATATGGGAACATGAGTATGTAATCATTGGTCCTATATTCTTCCCCACTCAGTTCTCACTTGAATTTTTATTTTCACTTGATTTTCCATAGTTCCTTAAAAATGCAACCTATGTAACAGTTTGAGGGTAACAACTTTACAGTTCAAGTGCTAAATATGTGTATAATTTGAACCATTAGTCATTATATGGCATTGTGTTCCCGATTAGTCATAAAACACTAATATGGGAACTAAACTCATAGAAGTAGGAGTAACTCCTCTCACTATAGTATCAAATGCTTCACTATTTCTTCAATTTTAGGCATGGAGAAAAGAGTGTAATTATCAGGTTGGTTATGGTTTGTCCAAGGGACATAGAAAAGGTTCCACTAAACCTAAACCTTAGATGCTGCCTAGATATTTTGATTTCCATGTAGTAGAGAACCAACAAAGAAAGGAGTAGTACATTAGAAAGGTAAATCAATTCTGATCGTTATATGTTTAGGATAAATCTGTATTTTTGCCTAAAAAAATAAATAACAGTATAATTTACTTACATTGAATAAACTGAAGAGAAGGAACAGTCAGAAGAGGAAACAAGAATTCTGTTAGGACAATTCATTTTGAGATTAAGATATTTCCATGTATAAAAGACCTAATTTTTAGCTCATTGCTAGACACACAGTCAATTGAGTAAAGCACTCAGGTCAAATTATTAAACAAAATCCATTCATTCGGATTCAATTAAAGCTACTGTCTCATAACCAAATGCAGTAATTTTACTCTTTAGTATTCCAATGACTCTCCTGATGAAATCTAAGTTTAACATATGAGTAGACATTACTTTAAAGCAAAAGTAATGAAACAGTATGAACTTAATGTCAGGTACAAGTGGACTTGAGCACTGTGAAACTTGACCTCTGGTATTTGGTCTGGGTCCCACTGGGACTCAGGCTTTCAGTGTATGGTGATGGTATCATACTATGAGAACTTGTGACTATCCACCCAAAGACCTGGTTTGCCTTGAATGATAATAGAAAACTGAAAATGTCACAGAACTCACACCAGTGGGAACAGCATTCAGCCAATGACATATGAGATATAGAACATGAAATATTCCAGCTTCCTTGTACTTCAAATGGAATAACTCTATCTTCCAGACTTCCTTTATAGGATTAGAATTAGCTACACAGAGTAGCTACCTGCCTGATAATGCGTACTTCCCTGGATTTCTTCCTCTCTTAACTTTTCTACTGTCATATTTTTGCTACTACTTTGTATGAAAAAATTAACATCACTACTTACTAGGAAAACTCATATCAGAACAAAGTCACAATGAGTTGTTACTTCAAACCCAGTAGGGTGGTTACAATAAAAAAGATTGCAAATAACCAGGGTTGCCTAGTATGTGGGGAAACTGGAATCTTCTTATCTTGCATTTGAAAATGCAAAGTGCTCAGATATATTGGAAAACAGTCTGGCAATTCCTTACAAAGTTAAACATAGAGTTACATATAACTCAGGAATTCCATTCCAAGAAATATACTCAATAAAAATGAAAACCTATTTCTATACATAAATTTATACATGAACAGTAATAGTAGCATTATTTATAATAGATGAAAAGTACAAATACTCCCAATGATCATAAACTGATGAATGGATAAAAAATGTGGTATGTTAATAAGACAAAGGAATATTATTCAGCAATAGAGGAAATGACTGACACAGCCATTATGCTAAGTGAAAAAAATCCAACCACAAAAGACCACATATTCTGTGATTCTGTTTATAGTAAATGTCCAGAATGAGAACCTACAGAGACAGAAAACAGTTTTGTAGTTGCTTAAGGGTGAGGAAAGCGGGAAGAAGAGTAGAGTTACTGCTAATGAATATGAATTTCCTTGGGAGATAATCAAAATCCTGAAAATGGATCCAGGTTATGCTTGCCAACTCTGAATATACTATAAGCATTAATTGTATGCTTTGGATAGGTAAATTATGTGGTATATGATAGTATCTTAATAAAGTTGATATGTATTTTAATGATTGTTCTATAAAAATGAAAATAAATAACCAATGCATTTATGAAATGCTACTTACTTACATTAAAAATGAAACCAAAGATAACCATGGTATTTATAATCAAACATCAATAGTCAAATTTTAAGAACTAAGAAGACTAAGTCAGGCATGGTGACACACACTTGTAATTCCAAAGATGCAGGAGGGTGAGGTAGGAGGATTCCAAGTTCAAGGCCAGTGTCAGCAACTTAGCAAGGCTCTATACAACTTAACAAGACCCTGTGTCAAAATAAAAAATAAAGGACTGGAGATTTGGCTCAATGGTTAAATATCCCTGTGCCCAACACCATCCCCCCCCACCCCCACCCCACACAAAAACACCCAGAAGAACTAGGAAGACCAATAATAAGTGTTGTTAAAATCAGAATCAAGTAGAATAATTGTTTTCAGAAGTTGGAATGAGGGTGAATGGGGAGTTGTGTTTTGTATTTTTTTTCTTTTACAGTTTCATTGAAATACAATTATGTATAAAAAAACTGGACATATTTGATGTATGTAATTTGAAGAGTTTGGAGAGATGAATAAACCTGGTTACAATCAAATCATGGTTACAATAAAAATTCTATTTGGGGGAATGTGAAACAGTTCTGGAGATTGATAGTGTTAATGTTGTACAACAATGTAATTGTACTTAATCCATAGAACTATGAACTTAAAATTTGCTATAATGGTAAATTTTACGTCATGTATATTTTACCACAGTAAAAAAAAGTAGGGAAGAAAAAGAAGATAGAGGAGATGGAAGAGAAAGAGGAGGGGAAGAGAAGGGAAGAAGGAGGAGGAGGAGGAAGAGGAGAGAAGGAAGGGGAAGACAAGAAACTGGAGGAGAGGAAGAAGAGGAAGGGGAGAAGGAGGAGGGGGAAGGAGAGGAACAAGTACAGGAGGAGGAAAGAGGAGGAGAAAGGAAAGGAAAAGAAGAAGGAGGAGGAGGACAATGAAGAGGAAGAGGGTGAGGAGGAGAGTAATGTACAAGGAAAAGAAAATGGATAATGCCAATGGAAATTCTCATATGCTGGTGACCAAGGTGTGAATCAAAATATAAAAAAATCTGAGAACCAGATTGAGGACCTGAAATGCCATGTGGGCACTTTCCTCTTATATTTCTACTGTCTGCTTCAGTTCCTCTGTGTTTGACTCATTGGTTTTTTGAGCCCCAGACTCTTTTTTGCCTAATTTTCCACCACCTCACATACTCTCCTTGATTAAGAAATAATAAGTTGTATAATCAGAGAAATCAAAAGGAGAAACACAAATGTGGAATTTGTGCCATGGTTCAGCTTGTTTTGTGGACTTCAATGTTCCTAAGCAAGCATCCTCTGCCCTTTCACTTTTGGTCCTGAGTTGTTAAGCAAAGGTGAGAGGAGTCAGTTCTAGTCACAACACAAATTTTCATCCTGAAGGTCTCCCTTTACTGGCCTGAATTATGGAGTAATACAGTTGAAAGATATTGCCTTTCCTTCCTGCATTTCTGAGTTGTGTCCAGAACTAAAAATAAAAAGAATGACTTTAATATTGGATAAATACAGAAAGCAGCATTGATCTTTCCCTTTCTAGTGTCAGGGGACTGAAAAGATGGCCATAAACTTCTTATTAGTTCATCAGGGATAACATAAAATAACACAAAATTCTATTTTGACTGTGAAGGATGAGGAGGAAAAGAGCAATTTGATGAAAAATGTAGTTGTTTTGTCTTTCATATTCTCATGTTTCACACATTTCTTATGGTGGAAGAAATGAAAATATTACTACTGCATATAAAGTCACTTATAACCCATTACTTTTAGAATTAAATTAAGAAAAACTTCTAAAGAAAAATTATCCATTAAGTTTTACTGACTGTTGAAAGCATAATGTATTAAAGCCAATGGCATTCCTCCCTAGTATTGAAAGATTGGTCAGTATGTGAATGGTGAGACTACCTTGTGCTCATGTGTAGAAGGACTTGTAGAAAAAAAAATGCATTTAATATTTTTACCATATTTATCTATGTGTAGAGGTTGAGGAAAATATTAGTAAGCCCAGTAACATGTTCAATAAGATTGTGGCCTATGGAGCAAAGTTAAATCCCTACATAGGTCTCGCTCAAGAGTGATTGAGATTCTCTTCATTTTCTGGTTTCTAGTATCAAGCTCTGAGCTAGGAACATGAATGATTCTCTGTAAATGTGTATTGAACTGAATTTAGCAAAAGGGAACAAGGAAAAAGATAAGGAACTTCAAACTGATTGTCCTAGACACTTTGATAGTACTTTACAAAAGTTATCTCACACAAGTTATTGACTTGTATAAATATTTTAAATAAACCGGCTGAGGCTGTATTTGCTGAGGCAAAGAGAACCACCATCTCATGGATTTCAGTAATGTGTTAGAGCAAAGTTGCATAACCCTGACTTGACAAAATGTTTCCTCTCAAGTTCAGAGGTTTTGTCCCATGTTTGCTCCTTCATAATTTGCCAGTAACATAAGTAGTTTAGGTTTCATTAGAGGGAAGAAAAATAAAATTTGAAGATGACAAAAGTGAAAATATTTCATGTACTTTGTTAAGGATTATTTGTAAACTTGTATAATCCTCAGTTGCTCTTACTGAGAGCTAATTGATGAATATAATCAAAGAATAGATGGTAAAGAATGAGTATTCATTCAATCCCCACAACATTAACAGATCTGGAGGTTTAAGTTTTTTTTTAAACAAAGTATAAAAATGGATCATTTTATCAAAGTTTTATCAGGTCCCTATATAATAGCAAATTTTAGGCCTTTGTCTAAAGGCCTAAAATATATATAATCAACTTGGAGTATTTGCTTCAGTTGAAGTGTCAGTTCATTCTGCATTAACTTGCTATGCAATGAGCATCATATTTATGTTCCTGAGTCTCTACAATTAATTCATGCAATCAACAAATATTTATGAGGCAGCTAATTTGTGCTGAGCATTGGTTTAAGGTTAAGCCCTGGAGATAAAGCTGTAAACTTCCCTTGACAGCTACATTCTAGTAAACTACTTTTTAATAAGAAAATATTGACCAAAAATGTAAATCAGCACAATAAGCTCAATTATAAATAAAAACTATGTGGACAGATAAATAGGATATGTTCAATAAAAAGAAAAAAATAATCCAAGGCTATGGGAAAAAGGGTGATTGGTAATTTAGAAAAATGATGATTTAAAAAAAAATTCTTTCCTAAGGAGTCAGCCATACAAATATCATCTAGAAAAGCATTCTAGGCAGAGAGAAAACAAAAACCAAAGACCTGAGCAAGAGCTATTTGACCTTATTTGAAATACAGAAAGATCAGAGTTTCTAATCAATATTCCTAGGATTTATTAGAAGAAGGGATGCAAAGTTGGGGATGAAATATGCAAAGTTGGGGATGAAATCTGCAATGTGGGCAGCAGTTGATGAGATCAGGCTATAGCTGAAAGGAAGAGGGTAGACCTTACAGACATTAACTGCAACCAGAAGCCATTGAATTAGGGGAACTACACAGCTCATTGTCCAAATCAGGACATTTGTGTGAGTTAAAGAGTTTCTATTAATAATTATTCTGGAACAATGGGAAAAACCTAGGACTCTTACGAGCAAACTGAAACATGAATACCCTGTATTAGATTTTTTTTATGGCACTGGGGATTGAACTCAGGGGTGCTTTACCACTGAGCTACATTCCCAGCCTTTAAAAAATTTTTATTTTGAAAACAGGGTTTAAATTTCTGATGCTGGCCTGTAATTAGTAATCCTCCTGTCTCTGTCTCCTGAGTAGCTGGGATTATAGGCATGTGCACCAGGTCCAGCTATAGCAAAGATTTCTAAGCAGGTATGATTTATGCTCATAAAATATTAAATGGAATTCATTGAAGAAATTGGAATACAAGAAACCAACACTTTAAGGAGGAAGACCAAGTAAAAGTTCTTACTTGTGTCCACTGACAGACAATTTTGTTGTGCTCAGTTGAGTAGTAGCAAACATTGTGAGACGTATGCAAGTGCAGGTTTAGAAAGAAAAAGAAATTTTGTCAGGCTGGGAGTGATTGCACACATCTATAATCCCAGCAACTCAGATGGCTGAGGTAGGAGGACCACAAGTTTGAGGTCAGCCTCAGCAACTTAGTGAGCCCATAAGCAACTTAGTATGATCCTTTCTCAAATAAAACATAAACAAAGAAAAGAAATTTTGTTGGACTGAATGTGTGGTCCACATGTAGAATATAGTATGAATCTTAGCACTTTTACCTGAGCAGATATAAGGAATGACACCATTTATTTATGTTAAAATAAATGGAGGAATAGTCAGTAGCAGAAGAAATAAGAATTATATTAGGAAAAAACTTATTTTGAGATTAGTATTGTATCTTAACACGTTGGACACAAAATCGTATGTCCTTGTTAGCTACATGGTGAATTGAGTCAAACATGCATCCCAAACTATTTAATAGAACTCATCCGGACAGAAATGTTGAAAAAGGGCCTATAAGTAATTTTACTTTAAAAGTTTAATAAATAGTTTAACAAACTATCTTGAAGATCTATGTTTCAACATACATGTTTTAAGCAAACTTAAAACAAATAGTGAATTATAAAATATATATAATATTTATGGACGGTCCTTCATTTCAAGATGCAGGAATCACCTTATGATTTCCAGTAACACAAAATTAAACATAAGAATACATCTTTGTTCATGTATACTTTTTATAGTTTCTCATTCTACCATAAAGGAATTAGTTAAGATTGGAAAATCTTATGTTCTTGCCCAAAAAAGCAATGGGATCGATATATAAGAAAGTCAAGAAAATTTTTTATTCTTTTCCATGGGAAATATGTACCATTAATGTGAAAAGACCAATATCTGCTTTGGATGGGCAGGAATTCAATGGTTGATGCCCATGATGTAACAATAGTTGACAAATGTTAATGCTAATAGTAAGGAATTTTATGTTACCTGTATATATTTTCATTCTACATATCAGGCTTATAGAGTTCACTATTACCAATTCTCTGTAGGAAAAAAAAAAACTAACCCACAAACACACTAGAGGCTCCTAAGCCCTGCATTTTATATAGGAACAAAATGAATTATAGAGAGTGGTTAAACTCATAATGAGAACTAAAAATAACTTATTTTATATAGTTGTATATGAGAAACAATAAAGAATGTACAATAAAAATAAAATCATTGAACATTTCTTCTTCCTTAAGAATGTAGGTAACATTTAACTGTTGTGCTACTCTTCTTTTCAGGACTGGTGAAAAACTGAAGTTGAATCCTAGCATGTGAATATGTTCATAGTCATCAAGAAATGGTCTTGATCTATAAAAGGTCAGCAGTTGGCTCCATCTATGGTCTCTGGGTGATGGTATTCTCTCTGATGATGTTTTCTAAGACGATGTTCTCTAAGGGACAGTCAGCATTTTTTTGTGTGTGTTGCATACGTACAGTCCACATATGTGATTAATCAATAATGCATGACACAAAGAGTGGCATACTGCTGAATAATGAGCGCGTCTGAGTTGAACAGTGGAAATATCAGGTGTCACTTCACAATGTCTTAATGAAGATCAGTAATTTTCTGTTATGCAAACTTACGTTTGGGATCAAAGTTGTTAGGTTAATTGCTTTAGAAATAATAGTACATTTCCCAAGGAATTATCACCTTCTAAGACATGAATGATATAGTAGAATGAGTGGTTGACATTGATTCAGATGGATACAATTACAATAGTGATCTACTATTTATTATAAATTAGATTCAGCCAGATGAAATTACAAAGGTGATAAACTATTAAAATGGAGCAAATAATTACTCTCTCTGAGTTTTAATTTTCTCATCTATAAAATGGAACTAAAAATGCATAAGTTTTAGGATTGCTATGAAGATAGACAAAAAAGATCACTTGAAATGACTTGTTCGACACAGTGTTGGAACTTGATAAATGCTAGTTACATTTTTATTGACTAAAGGCACGAATTTGACAATAAACAGGCTATTTTGCATCATGTGTTTAACAAGATATGTTACAGAGCATCTGCTTAAATATTTACTTTGAAATTTTCTTTTGGTCAAGATGTTCTCAACATAATCCTAGCCTATTGCAATACATTCAATAAGAGTAATATTATTTTATCAATACAATATAAACAAAATGTAAATAAATATTTACATAAACAGGTTATGTATACAGATATACAAATAAATGCATGAAAAATATGTCTTTGATGCTGACAACATTAGTAATTGTGTTTATTGATATTTTATATGAAATAGTAGAAGCTGTCAGTTTTGTTTAGGAAACTCTCTGTAACAAAAATCTTCCTTGGCAATGTTCATCCCTTTTGCCTTTCAATCCCTTTTATTATGTGAGGATACAGATTCCACCCCTTCAGAGGACACAGTGACGGAGAGCAGACTGAACCAGACATCAAATGCTGGCACTTTGGAGGTTTCCCATCTCTACAACCTTAAGAAGTAAATTTCTGTTCTTTATGAATTATCCAGTGTCAATTATGTTGTCTTATGGTACCAAATGGACTAGACATCCTCCCAAAATCTGAATCAATTTACCATTACCTTCAATAGTACATGAGTATACCATATTCCCCATTTACTTCTCACCATTTAATATAACTTTTAATTTTATTTTACTCATGTATATCATTGTTGTTTTAATTTGGATTTTATAAATTAATAATAAGGTTGAACACAGGGTATGTGTTCATCATTTGGAATTTTTTTCTGTAAACTGTCTTTCTATATATCAGTATATATAATTTTCCCATTTTTCTTTCTTTGACCATTTTCCTTATTAAACTATAAAACCTTCCTACATATTATGGTTATTACTCCTTTGTTGCATCTTAACATGTTTCCCATGTTTCCCAGCTTATCTTTTACCTCTACAAATGGTCTCCAGCTTAGAACCGTTTGACGTAACAATATTTTGACTTTACACTGGTGCAAAATGATTCACTAAAAACTTTATTTTAATTTTTAACTTTATTTTTTTCCCAAACTGGCAATGTGCAAAAAAAGTCTCATGATACTGTGCAGAAATAGCAGCAGCTCCTAATCATAAATTGAGGGTCCTGTTACCATAGCACCGCCATCACCTAGCAATTAATTTTAGTACAATGCTTCAAACATTCCTCACATCCAGCTCACTTTCAGCTGTGAACATTAACAACAAGTACTCATATAATCATTGTGCTTTTCACTTTCAGTATAATATTCAATAAAGTAGATGAGATATTCAATATTTTATAAAATTGATTTTGATTTAGACAATTGTGCCCAACTGTAGGCTAATGCAAATAATTGGAGCACAAATAAGATAAGATAGACTATTATACTTAGTAGGTTTGATGAATTTAATGTCTTTACAGTTTACAATGTGTTAAGATGTAGACCCCACTGTAAGTTGAGGAACATCCATGTTTATGAATTTTGTTTTACTAAGAGTTTTTCATTTTAAGTAGTAAAACCCTTCAAGCTTTTCTTTTTATATTCAGGATTTTACATCTTGCTTTGAAATCTTTCTGTATTCAGATAATATCCTATACTTCTGCTCATTACTTTTTTAAAGGATTTGGATCTTAATATATTAGTAATTTTAAATGTAATGTGAGGTGGCTTTTGAAATCAAATTTTGTTTCCAAATAAAAGTCCATTCCTATTCCATTTAAACCTTCCTTTTTATTTTCTGCACGAATTTGAAATGTGTTTTGATATGCATTAATTGTAAATAAACATAGGCCTATTTCTGTTTTCCCCACTCAATGCCATCAGCCCGTTTTTGAAACAATACCTTAGCGCTACCAGGTATGAAGGTATATGTCAGGATAACACCCACAAAACACCTTGCAGATGTGGTACACTGGTGAAGCACAGATTCTAGAACCATTCCTGACTGTAGTACTATCTGCTCATTGGGATAGAGGTTGACCTTTCTGTATCTAACATTCCTTATCTGTAAGATTTTGCACGAATATATGATTATTAAAGAACTGTTAGGATTATAGGACTATTATTAGGATTGGTATTAAGAAATGAGTTAGGAAATGTAAAATCTGTAGATTGATATACATTGCAAATAGTCTTTAAATGTTGCCTATTTTTTAGCCTCATTTTATTTTTTAAATGATCCTTTTTTACAGTATTTGCTTCTTTACAGTTTTTGCGACAGTTTTAACATTTTTATAAATTGAGCATTTGTTTTCTCTTAGAACAATGGATGCTAGGTTAATGTTATCTGTTAGATTAGTGTCTTGTGGATTAGTATTGTTTGGTAATTAAACCCTGTCTTTGGAAGTTTGAGTCTATTGTATCAATTTCTTAAGATTGAACTTGATATGATCAAAGCTGCCCATCCTTACTCCCAATAAACAGCTCTCAGGACTCAGATGGGTTTGAAAATCATTACTGTAGAATAATTTTTGTCTTGTCAGACGATGTCTCCTTATATGTATCTTTGTTTTAGTGAGCAGTGACTGAGATACTGTATATTATTGTCTGAGAAGAAGTTACCATTTGGTGTACTTCATAAGGAAAATATCCTTAGATAATATTCCAGAATGTGTCGTTACAGGAAACAAAATGAAAAATGGTCACCATCCCCTTCTATCTGAAGGCTGCATTTAACAAAAGAGGCAAGATAAATTAATATGCACCATATGAAAAAAGCATTTTTGTTTAATCAAATTCAGTAAAATTTGTTTATATGAATACATACTGTAATATGGTTAGGTGAGATAATATTACAATTATTTCTACATCACCATAGTAGATATAATAACGATATTCGTCTTTTGTACAGAATACACTACTGGATTTTGTGACTCAATAGTGCTATTATTTATTGTCTTCTTGACTTAATATGAATAGCCTTCTGTATTTGTATATTTATGTCATCATTTCTATTGATTTGAAAATGCAATTCAGTAGTTACTTCCATAAACACAGTCTGCTGAATAAAAGAAATTATAATAACAGGCTATATTTGTTCTATTTTTACATTTTGTTAACCAAGTGACAGCATGAACTTGCATCTAAAATACAAGTTATTGTACACTGCAGGCCAAAACATAGGCTGGTTCTGGAGCATGAGCAAATAGTGCAGACATGGGATAACAGTGAATGACTCTCTGGGTTCCAACGAGTTAGGCAGCTTTCCAATATATCTGAGGGATGCATAGTCCAATGCTATCACAGCAATGTACCCATCTGTGGTTTTAGTAGCTCCAAAAGAGCACATTGCAGAGACTGTGGCTGGTTAGTCAGTTACTGAATGTCGCTTACTTCTTTGGCAGTTATGATAATAAAAGATACCACAGATGGAACTATTATTTTAGGAGAGATACCAATAGTGAATATCCTGACACATTGTGTCATCAAAATATACAATGTCACAGAAATAAAAGGGGGTGAGTTTCAAGAAGGAGCTATTATATTGGGGCATTAAAGGAACTTTGAGACATTTGGAAAAAGGAAAAAAATTTGGATTATTTGTTGTGCATAGTCTCCAATATGCCTTTTAATTACTGGGGAGAAAAAATACATATGACTCACACAATATTCATTTTACTATGTGTAAATATTAATTTTAATGGTCTTGAGTTTAAAACAAACTACTATTAAAAAACTTGAGTCTAGAGTTCATAGAATTCCCTAAATTCTTTGAACATTTTCTTTGTTCCAACCTAAAGAAGAGTCTTCAACTTGTTTGTATCCTTATGTGATACACAGATTAAAATTAGTCTTAGAATTGAAGAAATTTGCTCAAGATCACAACTAACAATTTGGGAGAACTAAAAATCTGCTTGCCAAATTTCAAAGCCTCTCACCAAACAATGACATTACACCTGTCTTGTTGTAAATGCAATTATTTTCTGCACAATACAACCCTCCTTTTAGCCAAACATGTAGAAAAACCACAATATATATCTACAACAAAGATTACTCTCTTGGCTAAAAGAAGCAAACTACATAGAAAATGTTCAATTTCACTATGTTCTGATTCTCACATTTATCTTCCATATTCTCCAGAGACAACCATTGTTATGATCTTGGTACATATTCAGCCAGATGATGTTTTCAATTCTGGGTATGTATTATCCCACAGCTTTTATCTTTAGTAAATTATGTATTCATCTGCATAAACTGCATCATGATGTGCAAATGATCCTCAACTTTCTTTTTTGCAATTTCACATGTAATTTAGTTGATTCATTTAAAAATTGTATAATAATAAATTCATATTTTATTTAGCCAGTACTTTGTTTATGAATATTTATGCATCACAATTTCAATGTCTTAAATAAATCTGAACCTTGAACACATTGTTAAGTTTCTCTAGGTTTATCTAAATACCTAAAAATATGTTCTGAATGGTGTCCAATTAATTTTTTAAAAATGTAATTCCTTTTTTTGTAAAATACATCTTTCTCAAATTATACCACATAACACTCCATAGCACTATATAAATGTCTAGTTTTGCATACTACCAAATTCTTTTAAAAAATTGCTTATTATATCATATGTACATATAAATCCATGTATATATTTGCAAATTTTGAAAAATAATACATGAACTCACCACCAAAATTAAAAGAATACTATTGGCCCATCAGAAGTTGTATATTCCTACCAAATCATATCATTTTTCCAAACTCTAAAGCAATTTTGGGTTCATATTCTTTTTTCATACATGTTTTGCTATCTGAATATGCATGTCAGGTTTTGAAATCCTAAGTGGCAAGCACAAACCTAGAAGTGCAAATAAAAATAGTCATTTGTAGCATGATAGGAACTATTTCAGAAAAATTCTATACCGATATTGTCACTGCATTTCTGAGACTGTACAAGAACCTGCATTGGGCAAGTCAGTGAATAAAGCCTTGAGAGTTCTATAACGGATAGGACTCATGTCACTCAGGACAGCTAGCTAGGTTGATGGGAGAAACAGATACTGTGTGCTTGCCCACAGGAACATTGTCAAAGGGAGTGGCAACTTTGATTTTCCTGCTTCAAAGCTCAGAATAGTCCAATTTAAGTTTCCCCAAATTTCTCAAAGTAGAAAACTTATAGGATTATCTTCATTACCATTACTTCTATTTTAGTGTTCTGTTTTTTAAAAGTATTAACCAAAATGTGTGACTATTATCTTTTTGTTCTTTTTTAATTTTCATCTCCCACTCCTATTTTCTAACATGTAGTCAAAGACAATAATTTTTTTCTTTCCCATTTTATTTTCAATGAATGAAGTACTCCTTCATATAAAGCATATTAGGGAATTTAATAAGATCTCTTACCTAAACTTTCTAGAACACATCAGCTAAGCCTTCAGGAATAAGTAGGAATAAGTCAGCATTCAGAGTTTTGGGGGAGGCCATTTTTATCAAGCAGAGAGGTATGTGAGAAGCCAGAAATTAATGAATACAACTAGAATGAATGATTTGGTAATATGGACAAAATGGAACTGGAAAGAAATAACATTGAAGAGGAAGACCGAGCAAACCCCTAAATTATTGCTTTGTTGCAGAGTCTTGAGCACTACAGAAGTATTTTAAGCAAGGGAAGTTCAAGAATGTATTTTATATTTTTATTTTAGAAGGCTAAGAGAAAAACTAAGAATGAATTTGAATAGGACAAAGCTACAGTTATAACTGTTGATATGGTAGCTATCCTCTAGAGAACAAGGATTTTATTTATTTATTCATTTATGTATTTATTTGGTGGTGAGGGAGAACCCAGGGACACTTAACCACCGAACAACATCCTCAGCCCCCATAACTTTTTTTTTTTTTTTTTTTGTTTGTGGTGCTCGGGATTGAACCCAGGGCCTTGTGCTTGCAAGGCAAACACTCTACCAACTGAGCTATATCCTCAGCCCTCCAGCCCTTTTTATTTTGAGACAGGCCCTCACTAAGTTTTTTAGAGCCTCACTAAATTGCTAAGGTTGACTTTGAACATGCAATCCTCCTGCCTCAGTGTTCTGAACTGTTGGGAGTACAGATAGGCATGTGCCACCATGCTGGGCAAGGATTTGAACTTTATATGGAATTCATATACAGAGGAAAAAGGAAAAGATTTCCACAGGCAGAATCAATACTATTTGGTAACCTATTCAATGTTGTAGGTGAGGAGATAGATAAACAAATGTCTTTTTCAGATTTCTGTTTGGGACTGGTAAGTGCAAAATGGTGCCATATGCCAAAATGAAGAATTAAAGGGAATATTTTGGGATGTGTAAGGGTGAGAAAATAAGCAGTAATGCCATCATTTATCTTTCGTTTGGCACTAGTTATAAAATTGTTTCCTCTTTTTGTCACTTTTAAAAAAAAATCTATTTTATTATCTGGACCCCTCAGGTGATGGTTCCTAAAAATTTGTTAGACATATATTTCTCTTTCTGAATTGCTCTTAAACTCTCCATTGCATAAGTATCCAGACACCCAGAGATTGACATAGAGGAATGTGAGATGATAAAAAAAGAATCCAGGCTTAAGACTGTTAATTATGACATTTTATCTAGAAATGAGTTATCCAACTTATGCAGACAAGTAATATCATTTATCATTTTTGTGATTATTTCAAAAAAAACATGTTTTGTTATTATAGGAAGAATAATAGCTTTATTATAAGCCTATTATTTCACATTAGCTGAATTCGAAACTGATGAATCCTTACAACATAGATCTTAATTGTGAAGAAACTCAAATTGATAAAGTTTTGTCATTTATTTTTTATCTAGGCACAATATGGATTACCATGATCTATTAATGCAAACTGAACAAAATTACCCAGGTATTAAAAAATGTACTTAATACTAAAGTGTTTTTAAATGGTTAAATTTAAGGCTATTTACACATTACAGAAAGGAATTTGATAAATGAATAAATTATTTCATATATTCAAAGGGTCCTTTCTAATTTATAAATAATTCAATTCAATAAATAATATTTTTTCTTTTGAAATTTCCCAATTTGAAATCCAAAATTCCAGCAGATATTTATTGTTTTCATTAATAGAAAAATGGAACAAATGTGTCTACTTGAGAAATGTGAAGTATAAATGTTCACATGAAACACTGATGCTGCAGTTAAAAGTTTAATAGTTTGGATGCCTTATTAACAAGAAGACAAAGTATCAAATTTAAAAAGGAATTAATAATGTAACTTTTTCTTTCTTGTAGTTTCTCAAAATATAGGACAGGACATTAAGTAAGGGCAGTCAGACAAAAAATTAAAGATAAAAACTTGCTGCTTAAATCCTCATTCATTTTCTGCCATGAAACCCACTGATCCAAAACTAATCCCACCAACTAGATTCATTCTGTGTAATCTCTGACTTCTCATCTTTAATATCAGCAAGTTCCACAATATGAAATTCACATTTTAGTTTAAAGTAAGATATACCATTTCAAGGATTAAAAATTTGGCAAAATGCCCTCACTGGCTCCTGTTTCATAAAGTCAAATGATACCAGGACTTCCTACCCTCACGTCTATTAGTATTAGCATAATCTAGTTATGTTTAACATTAATATGTACATTCAAATGAAGAATTAAAGAAAGGAAGTATTTAAATCTGAAAAACTGAAAAATTTAAAAATCCAGGAAGAACTAACAGGTACAAGAGGGCCTGAGAGCAATGGCTCACTCCTGATCTAGATCAAGGAAAGTGTTACGTAAAGCTGCAGCATCCTGTTCTAGGAGAAGTCAAATTTCCTTGAAAATTAATGAGTTGACATCAAAACAACAAGCAGGTGTAAGAAGCCTCATTTACTAAATTGAGACAAAATGAGTAGCTGAAGAATGATCAAAAAAACTATAAAGTCAGAAAATACTTACAGATCAACATTTCATAGAGCATTTACTTACTGTTAAATTGATAACTAAAGTAAAATAAATGAACATTCATTTTCTTTTCATTAGAAACCATATTTCAGATTAAGTAAATAGCTTCCAGCAGTAGGAAAGAGCTCTCTTCGTTATTGAATAATACCAACTAATTCTCAAGGAAATGATGGAGTGAAAATATCACTATTTTAAATTGATTTCCTCTAAGTAACAGAGCATTATAATACATATATGAAATTTAAAGAGCTAAAAAGAAAATAATTCCAGATCTAAAACCAAAACAAAATTTAAACCCCTCTCTAAATAGTAAATAAATTGAGTAATAAAAAAATCTTATAGTGCTGGTAGGATAGGAACAATTAATCCACTTAATGCAATGGAAATGCATAGAAAACTGCACCATGAAATTGCCAAATGAACGTTTTTCAGCTTTTAAAAATACTTAAATTCCAAAGAGTGAAATACCAATAAACATTGGAGAACCATTTTTATACACTTCTAATTTCTAGTGACAATGCAATTAAAATAAATGTTACAAAAGCTGTGTGAAACCACAAATATGTGAAAACTGTTACAAAAGGTATTTAAAAAAAAGAAAATGGCAAATGTGTAACTGCATACTCAGTAGGAAAAAAAAGGGCAAATTAAGTGATAGCAATGTTTAAAGATACAATGACCAATAAATTTTCAAAACTGATGCAAGAATTTAACCCATAATTACAAAAGCTCTACAAATCTAGCAAGATAAGTACAAACCAAATTGAACTTAGGACACCACTGTCAAGCTACTTAAAATTAAAAAGAAAACCCTTATTAACAGAAGAAAAGGAGATAGACTATATTTAAAGTAAATTTAACAAAACTGAGATACTTCTCAAAGAAATAAGAGAAGCTTAAAAATGACACCATCACATCATTTATATCCAACTGGAATAGTATTCAAAAGTAAAAGTAAAATAAAAATGCTTTCTGATAAAATCAGAAAATACACTACCAGAGAATGTGGTATATATACAAAATGGAATATTACTGAGCCATAAAAATAATGAAATTATGGTATTTGCTGGTAAATGAATGGAACTGGAGAAAATCATGCAAAGTGAAATAAGCCAGTCTCCCAAAACCAAAGAGCAAATGTTCTCTCTGATATGTAGATGCTAACCCACAACAAAGGAGGGTCAGGAAGGGAAGTAAAGAAATTCATTGTATTAGACAAAAGGGAATGAAGGGAAGGGGGTGGGGATGGGATAGGAAAGACAGTAGAATGAATCGGACATAACTTTGCTCATATATGAATGCAAGACCACCATAACTCCACATTATGTACCACCACAATGATGAGATCCTAATCGGGATGGGTCATACTCCATGCATGTATAATATGTCAAAATATACTCTACTGTCATGCATATCTAAAAACAAGTAAAAAAAGGAAATTTGAAAAAAAGAAAGAAAATATAATGCCAGTGTTCTACACTGAAAGAAATAACTAAATATAACTAAACATAAATAATAATGAATAATAATAAAATAATAATAATTTATGTTTGAGAAAAATATTTTCAGATGGAAAGAAAGATATTGGAAAGCAGACCAAGCACTGAAAAAGGTAAGTATCAGGTAAATATAAATATTAACTATAAAAGTTACACTAGGAAAATTTAGTATTCTTTGCTCCAGCATGTTACCGTTCCATCCAAAGGATAAGCTCAAAACTGAGCAAACTGAAACACCAACAACTCCTCTGAGATACATCAAAGAAATTGGGTCACTGGGCAACCACTGTCCTAAAATTGGAAAGATGGGCTGTTACAGTTACTGAACAGAAACCTGAGTCATAACCCCCAAGAAAAGCAAGGTTGGGATAGTAAAATATGAGTCATAATTGACAAATTGCTAGAGGCAAAGCATGGACAAGTCTTTGTCAAATATTCTATAGGAATCCAGTTTTGTGAGTTGATACACAAGGATCTCTACCATATCCCCACCCTGAAAATCAAAGAAAACTTCCTGCATATTCCCTAAAGGAGTCTGGGGAGAAGAAACCATTCTGAAGTATACCAGAGTACTCTGTTATTTCTAACAAGTTCACTTTAAAAGAAGTAATTTACCAAAACCTAAAGAGAAAAACAAAGAGAAGTTCTGGTGAGGTTCATAGTCCATGAACATTGAATCACCAAATTCTTACTCATAAGAATATGCAATGTCTCCTCTCCCTGACATGTTACCACTACATCATTAAAGGCTATCTGCCATAGTTTTTAAGTAGCACATCATGTTTATCTTAAAACAAAAACACTGCAAAACATATTTTAAGGCAAAACAAACTGAATCACAGTTTGAATAGATTGAACAAGCATGAGAACCAAAGTCAGATATATCAGGAATGTTAGAATTATCAGAATATAAATTAGGAAACTTATGAGCTTTTATGGAAAAATTGACAACATACAACAGCAGATGAAGAATTTTACCTGAGCAATAAAAATCATAAGAAAGAATCATGAATAAATTCTAAAGATCATAAATACAGCAACAAATGAAAACGTGTTTGATGGGTCCATTAAACTGGATGTGGCTGAGAAAAGAAATCTCTGAGTTGGGGGAATCAAATACACAAAACTAAAAAGCAAGAAGATTGAAAAACAGAATATTCAAAAACTGTGATAACTACAGAAATGTAACATACAGGATGGGAATATTTGAACAGAAGAAAGGAAAAAGAATATGGAAGCAATATTTGAAGCAATAATGACAGATTTTCTCCAAAAACCAATGTCAACAAAATGAATGACAGATAAATGCAGAAAGGTTAAAGTACAGTCCAAACTATAAATGCCAAAACATGCACACATAGAAAGAAGCATACTATATTCAAATTGAAGAAAATCAAAGATTTTACCTATAAATCTTATTATATAAGATTTATATAACCTATATTATATAAATCATGTATGTATGTAAATTTGCCAGACAGAAAAGAAATGCTTTATCTATGGAAAAGATACTTTATCCATGGAGAAACAAAGATATTAATTGTATATTCTCAGAAACAAAAATCAAGATGAGAGTGGAGTAAAATATTTATTGTTGTGATGGAAAATTCACCAGCCCTGAGAAATCATCTGTTAAGATTAAAAGAAAATATACACTTCCTCAGATTCAATTGAGGGAATTTGCTGCCAGTAAACTTGCCTTGCAAAAAATGTTAAAAGAAGTTTTTCACCCAGGTCTGGTGGCATACACCTGTAATTCCAGATACTGGGGAGCTAAGGCGGGAAGATTGCAAATACCAGGCCAGTCTTGGCAAATCTGGAAGACACTGTCTCACAATAAAATAAATGGGCTGGGCATGTAAGTTAATAGATTTAGTTTCCCTGGGTTTAATCGCCAGTAGTAAAGGAAAAAAAAAAAGAAGAAGAAAATTTTTCAGAGATATGGAAAATTATATTTGTCAGTTACTCTGATACAAAAAATTAAAAGGAACAGAGAAGGAATAAGTGAAGGTAAAAATATAAACGTATTTTCTTATTTTTACTTGGTCTCAAAGCAAGCAGTTTATTATGGTTTGGATGTGAGGTGTCCCCCACTATTTCATGTGTGAAACAAATGCAAGAACACTCAGAGATGAAATGATAGGGCTGTGAAAGCCTTAACCCAGTTAGTGAATTCATCCCCTGAAAAGGCTTAACTGACCGGTAACTGAAGGTGGGTAGGGTCTGACTGAAGAGGTGGGTCAATGGGAGCATACCTTTGGGGTATAAATTTGGTGAGCTGAGCTGTTTGCTTCCCTCAACCACACTCTTCTACCATGATGTTCAGCCTCACCTGGAGCTCTGAGAAATGGAGCCAGCTGTCTCTGAACTGACACCTCTGAAACCTTGAGCCCCTAAAATATTTTCCTTCTCTACGATTTTGCTTGTCAGGTCTTTTTATCACAGCAATGAAAAAGTTGACTAAAACACAGTTGCTTGAAAATAACAATAGAAACAATATATTCAGTAGTGTATGTTATGTATTATTTTATATATAAATTAATATGTAAATAAAATAAATACTAGCAGCGATACAAAAGGTTAGCAGAAAGGAACTCAAATGTTTTACTAATATGTACTATTTGCACTATCTGTGATGTGGTATAGTGTTATTTAAAAGTGGACATAGATTCATTGTAAGTATATGTTGTAACTCTAGGGCAATCACAGAAAAAAAGAAAAAATGATGTATAATTGATATGTTGTGTTAGTCACCTTTCTATCACTATAACAAAATAATCAACTTATAAAGACTAAAGAATTATTTTAGTGTATACTTTTACCACATAAATACAGGTATCTCATACTTGACAAGGGAGCCAAAAACATACAATGGAGAAAAGATAGCCTCTTCAACAAATGGTGCTGGGAAAACTGGAAATCCATATGCAGCAAAATGAAACTAAACCCATATCTCTCACCCTGTACAAAACTCAACTCAAAATGGATCAAGGACTGAGGAATTAGACCAGAGACCCTGCACCTAATAAAAGAGAAAATAGGTCCAAATCTCCATCATGTTGGCCTAGGACCAGATTTCCTTAACATGATTCCCAAAGCACAAGAAATAAAAGCACGAATCAATGATTGGGATAGAGTCAAACTAAAAACCTTTTTCTCAGCAAAGGAAACAATCAGCAATGTGAAGAGAGAGCCTTCAGAGTGAGAGAAAATCTTTGCCACACACACTTCGGACAGAGCACTAATCTCCAGAATCTACAAAGTACTCAAAAATCTTTACACCAAGAACACTAATAACCCAATCAATAAATGGGCCAAAGAAATGAACAGGCACTTTACAGAGGAAGATCTTCAAGCAGTCAACAGATTTATGAAAAAATGTTCAACATCCCTTGTTATAAGAGAAATGCAAATCAAAACCACCTTAAGATTTCATCTTACCCCAATTAGAATGTCTTTTATTAAGAATACAGGCAGCAACAGGTATTGGATGTGGGGAAAGGGGTACACTCATACATTGCTGGTGGGAGTGCAAGTTGGTGCAGCCACTCTGGAAAGCAGTGTGGAGATTCCTTAGAAAACTTGGAATGGATCCACCATTTGACCCAGCTATCCCACTCCTTGGCCTACACCCAAAGGACTTAAAAATCAGATTACTACAGTGCTGCAGCCACATCAATGTTCATAGCTGCCCAAGTCACAATAGCTAGATTGTGGAACCAACCTAGATGTCATGTCCTTCAATAGATGAATGGATAAAGAAACTGTGGTATATATACACAATGGAATATTACTCAGCCATAAAGAAGAATAAAATTATGGCATTTGCAGGTAAATGTATGATGTTGGAGACTGTTGTGCTAAGTGAGATTAGCCAATCCCAAAAATCCAAGGGCCGAATGGTCTCTCTGATAAGTGAATGATGATGCATAATGCAGGGTGGAAGGGTGGCAAGAATGGAGGAAGGATTGATAGCATAGAGGGAAGGGAGGAGTGGGGTCGCGGTGGGGGGGTAATAATAACAGAATGTGTGACAGACATCATGGCCCTGTGTACATGTATGAATGCACAGATGGTGTGACTCTACTTTGTGTACAACCAGAGAAACAACAGCTGTACTCTATTTGTGTTCAATGAATCAAAATTTTTTTTAAAAAAAAAAAAGAAGTTTCTATCCTGGGTCAATTGGTCCCATTACTTTGGGCCTGTGGCGAGGCAGCAAATCAAGGAAGGAGTCTGGAGTCTGAGGCAGAGCAAAACTGCTCACTTTGTGGTCAGGAAGCAAAAAAAGGGGAAGACAGAAATGGGCCAGAGTCCCATAATCCACTTCATGGGAAATACCAGCAATCACCTAAGGACTTCCCAAAGGCCCATCTCTCAAAGGCCTCAACATCTCTCAAAAGCACCACGTGAAGAATCAAGCTTTTAAAACATGTACTTTTGGGACATAATCAAAATGTAATTAGAGGGGCTGAGGTTGTGGCTCAGTGGTAGAGCACTCGCCTAGCATGTATGAGGTACTAGGTTCGATTCTCAGCTTTGCATATAAAAAAATGAATAAAGGTCTATCAAAAACTAAAAATATGTTTTAAACAATTTTTAAAAAGTAACTAGAATAAAATATACTTCATGTTTGTATAAGTATGTCAAAATTGACTCTGCTGTCATGTGTAACTAAAAAGAACAAACAAAAATAGTGCTGAAATGAATATGGAAAAAAAATCTAAATTATAGAATATGATAAGAAAAGAGAGATTATAGAATCATAGAAAATATTCAATTAAAACCATAAAAGGCAAAAAATGTGAAGAAGACAAAAATAGGAACCAAGACGAAAGATACAATAATGTTAATTATCATTTTAAACACAATTCTCTAAATCCAGTAATTTATATAAAGAGATTGTCAGATCAAACGTAAAAACAATTATAAATTGTCTACAGGAAAACAACTTAAAATTAAAAGTAGTGATGAAGAGATGTGATGCTGTTATGGCGAGATCACAATAAATCACCAAGTCGGTCTTAATGAGAGGATATGAAGCTGTCTTTATTCACCAGTTGGCAGGCCAAGAGGCAAACTACAGGTTTGTACCCATTGACCCCCTTCAAGAGTCAGAGCAAATCTTTTATAGATCACAAGTAAAACATATCAGTTCATTACCTGTAAGTGACGGTTGCTATGATTTAGTCCCATAAACAAGAATCATGAGTCCTAAGATCATAAGCAGAAGGGGAAGTGGGTCATAATGACTTCAGTTGGGTACAATCCAAGAATGGTTACTGACATTTAAGCAAATGTTAATGTTTTATGTGGTTAGGGTATACTGTGGTATACTGCCCAAGAAAAATGGAAACAAAAGGAGAACAATTTAGGATTGCATAAGAATTGCCATTGCTAAGCAACTGTTGCTAGCTACAGGGGCAGGGTGTTCCCATGGGAGAAGCACTTCCTACATGATGTGGAGTTTCAAAGCAAAATGGAGTCTGTTTGGTTATTGCCCATATAGCCTAATCTATAACAATGCTATTACTTATCAAAATAATGTGGAAGTAGCTATATTAATCTCAAAGTGAGTGGACTCTAGAGCAGGGAAAATTGTTAGGCATGAAGAAAGGCATTGCATAGTGACTAAGGAGGAAATATTTCAAGAAGACATAACAATCCTCAATGTTTATTCATCCAACAATAGGATGTTCATATATGAACATATATGAACACTGTTATGCAGTTTACACCTATCGGAAATGAACAGAGCCAGCATGGAAAAAATTAGAGAGCACAATGTTAAACACAACAGCACCATTGATTAGCTGTGTATAAATGGCATCTATAGACTTCTTCATCCACCAAAAGCAAATTACATATTTTTTCAAGCTCAAATGGAACATTTACCAAGATAAACCAAAATCAATTAAACATAAAAATATATGGAGATTAAACAACAGACTTAGAAAAGGCACTTGTCAAAGAACTCTAAGAGTAATTTTATAATATTTTTCACTAAACTAAATGAAAATACACTTATTTAACTTGGTGGGATCTAGTAAAACCTGTATTCACAAATGCATTTTATAGCACTGGCTATATAGATGAGAAAATAGAAAGACTAAAAAATCATTAATCTATAATTCTACTGGATAAAATTAGAAAAAGAAGATCAAATTAAATCCAAACTAAAACAGAGGAAGAGTAAAATAAAATTTGAATAAGAACCAAAGAAATGGAAATACAAGATCAATAGAGAAAAATCAATACTCAGCTTTTTTATTTTTTTATTCATTTTATTTATTTTTTTATTCACACAGTTCATATAATCTTACATATACATAGGGTAATGCTGTCTGTCTCAGTCTACTATTTTCCCTTCCCCCATCCCCTTCCATCCCATTTTCCTCCACACCATCCATACTTCCTCCATTCTTTCCTATCTCCTCCATAACCTCCCCCCTCTGCCCCGTTATATATCAGCATTCACTGATCAGAGAAAACATTCGGCCTTTAGTTTTTTGGGCTTGGCTTATTTCACTTAGCATGATATTCTCCAACTCCACCCATTTACCAGCAAATGTCATAATTTTATTCATTTTTATGGCTAATATTCCATTGTGTATATATACCACAGTTTCTTTATCCATTCTTCATCTAGGTTGGTTCCACAATCTAGCTATTGTGAATTGAGCAGCTATGAACATAGATGTGGCTGTATCCCTATACTTTGCTGATTTTAAGAACTTTGGGTATGAAATTAAACCCCTATCTCTCACCCTGTACCAAACTCAACTCAAAATGGATCAAGGATCTAGGAATTAGTCCTGAGACTCTTCGCCAAATAGAAGAAATAGTAGGTCCAAATCTTCTTCATATTGGCTTAGGACCAGACTTTCTCAACATGATCACCAGAGTACCAGAAATAAAAGGAAGAATCAATAAATGGGATGAATTCAAACTGAAAAACTTTTTCTCAGCAAAAGAAACAATCAAGAATGTGAAAAGAGAGCCTACAGAGAGGGAAAAAATCTTTTCCACACACACACTTCAGTCAGAGCACTGATCTCCAAAATTTATAAAGAACTTACAAAACTTTACACCAAAAATGCAAAGAGCCCAATCAATAAATGGGCTAAGGAACTGCACAGACACTTCACAGAAGAGGATATACAGGCTATTAACAAATATATGAAAAAGTGCTCATAATCTCTATTAATTAGAGAAATGCAAATTATAACTACCCTAAGATTTCATCTCACTCCAATTAGAATGGCTATTATCAGGAATACAAGCAATAACAAGTGTTGGCGTGGATGTGGGGAAAAAGGCACACTTGTACATTGCTGGTGGAGTTGCAAATTGGTGCAGCCACTCTGGAAAGCAGTATGGAGATTCCTCAAAAAACTTGGAATACTCAGCTTTTTAAAAGAACAATAAATTTGTTAAGCCTCCAACCAAGTGAACTAATAAAAAAGAGAAAAGACAAAAATTGATAATAACAAAAATTAAAGAGTGGACATCAGTACCAATCTTGTGGGCATAAAAGGATAGTAAAAAAATAAAAAATAAAAAATAAAAAAAATAAAAGGATAGTAAAAAGATATTGTAAACAGCTTTATTTCCACAAATATGATAACCTTAATGAAGTAAAACAATTTCTTGAAAGACACAATCTGCTGAAATTTGAATGAGAAAAATATCCAATGTGAATGGGCCTATATCTAAAAACTAAATTGAATCAACAATTAATAACTTCCCCAAACAGAAAGCACCACACCCAGATGCATTTACTGGTGACTTTTGCCAAATATTTTAAAAAGAAATCATACCAATTTTCAACAGTCCCTTCCAGAATATAATATCAGAGGAAGCATTTACTAATTCATTCCCTGTCAGCATTGTCCAATTCCAAAACCAGAAAAAGATTTTAAAACTACAGACTAATCTCTCTATCATGGGGAAATTTCAAATTAAATAATGAAATGCCACCAGAAATTTCTAGAATGGCTAAGATTAAAAAAAAAAAGAACAGCATACTAAAGGAGACTCACTTCACCTTTAAATACATGCATAACTGAAAGTAAAAGACTGAAAAAATATCCCATTCAGAATGGTAACCAAGGTAAGTATGTGCAGCTATTCTTACATCAGACAAAGTAGTCCTTAAATTAAACACTGGCATGAAACAAAGGTCTTATATATTGATAAAGGTGTCAATTTCTCAAAATGATCTACCAATTATATATCTATTCACCCAATATTGGAAGATGCGAATACGTAAAGCAAATATTAATAGCAGTGATGTGAGACAAAAGAGAACTGTATGATAATAGTATAGAACATCAATATCATACTTTCATAAATGAATAGATCATTCCAGCAAAAATATCAGGACAGAGAGGACTTGATGAATATTATAGATCAAACAGATTTAACAAGAGTATGTGGAAAATTCCATCAAAGTGCAGAAAAATAAACATTATTTTCACAAACACATGAAACATTCTCCAGGATAGATTGTACCTTAGGTCACAAAACAGGTCAAGAAGGTCAAAATTGTATCAAGTATCTTTTCAAACTACAATTGTATGAAATCAGAATTAATAACAATAGGAATATTATAAAATTTATAAATATGTGGCAAGTAAAGAACACACTCCTAAATAATCAATGGGTCACAGAAGGAATCAAAAATGAAATTTTAAAAATTCTCGAACAACTGAAAATAGAAATATATCATACCAAAACTTAGGGGATACAGAAAAAGCAATTCTACCAGTAAATATAGTATATGATCATATGCATATCCACATTATTTAAGAAGAGAGATCTCAGATAAATAGTCTGTCTTACATCTGTTCTGAACAATTAATAATGAAAAAGTGACTGAATCAGTTACCAAAAATCTCACAAATAAAAGTCAAGGATCAGGTCACTTCACTGGTGTATTCTACCAAATATGTAAAGGAGAATTACTGCAATTCTTTCCAGAAGAGAAAAGAGAAGAGAAGCAGAAGAGAAGAAAATGCTTCTAAAATAATTTTGCAAGGTAGCATTATTCTATGACCAGAACTAGATGAAGACAATACAGAAAAATAAAATCCAGGCAAATATCCCTGAAGAACATTGATAGAAGTAATTTAAAACAAAAATTTAAGCAAACCAATTTCAACAGTACACTAAAGAATTGTATGCCATGACCATGATCAAGTGAGATCACTAGAGGATAGTTGAAAATATGCTTATCTAAAAATGCATTCCACCACATTAGCAGAATGAAAGATAAAAATCATATCATCTCAACAGATATAAAAAAGTATTTAACAAAATGTAATATATTTCCATGATAAAAACTCTCAACAAATAAGGTATAGAAGGAATATACTTCAACATAACAAGCTACATAAATATAAGACCCATAGTTTAATATATTTAACAGTGAAAAGTTGAAAGATTTTCTGTTAACATCAAGAAAAAGGTATGAGTGCCCATTCACATGACTTTGGACTCCAAGCCAGAGCAATTAGGCAAGAGAAAGAAATAAATGGCTTCCAAATGACAAAGGATGAAGTGAAAATATCGTCATCTGTACACAACATGAATACATACATGCATATATGTGTGTGTGATATATATATATATATATATCCCCACACCCTATACACTATCACAGCATTTTAGAACAAAAAAAAATAGTAAAGCTGTGGGATACAAAATTCCATAGAATTTGTAAGTACTAATCATAAACTATCTGAGAAATAAATCAAGAAAACATTCCCATTTACAATAGCATTAAAATATTAAATATTGTGAATGAATTTAACCAGGGTAAAATCTCTGTACTTCAACAACTATGAAACACTAATGAAACAAAATGAAAAAGACACAAATAAATGAAGATACATCTCATGTTCTGGACTAGAAAAATTAATACAGTTCATATGTCCATTATTAAAAAATGATCCACATTGCAATGCACTTCTTATTAAAATTACAATGGTATTTTCACAGAAATTTAAAAATTAGAAAATTTGCATGAAATCACAAAAGATGCAAAATACCCAAAGTAATCCTGAGCAAAGTGAACATGGCTAGAAGCATCACATTACCTGGCTTCAAAATACACTCCCAAACTGTAGTAATCAAAACAGTATTATACGGGCACAGACAGACATATAGATCAATGGAACAGAATGCAGAGCCCAGAAAGAACGACACACATTACAGGCAATTGACTTTCAGCAAAGATGACAAGAATACACAACAGAGAAAAGACCAGCTCCTCAAAATACATGGTTTTGGAAAAATTGAATATCCACATATAGAAGAATAGAATTGGATTCTATCTCACACCATATGCATAAATAAACACAAAATGCATTGGAGGTTTAACATAAGACATGAAACTACAAAACTACTAAAGATGATATAGGGGTCAATCTTCCTGTTATGGGTCTGGGCAAAGATTTATTGGTTATGACCCTGAAAACCTAGGCAAATAAGGATAAAAGGGAGAAAAAAGAAATTTAATTGTGTCAAACTAAAAACCTTCTGTATAGCAAATGGAATAAGAATGAAGACACATCCAGAAGAATGAGAGAAAGTATTTGCAAAGCACACATGTGATAAGGTGTTCATAACCAAAATATTTTTCAAAGCTCTTACACGTTAACAGCAAGAAAATAAATAATCCAGGTTAAAATGGGCAATGAACTTGAGTAGGCTTTTCTTTAAAGAGGAGAGTCAAATGATCAACAAGAATGGAAAAAAAGAAAAAGAAAAAGCTCAACATCATAAATCAAAGGGAAATTCAAGTTAAAACTATGAGAGATCACCTCATGCCTGTTAGAATGACCACTTTCAGAGAGAAGAGAGTTGGCAAAGATGTGGAGAAAAGGAAGCCCTTGTACATACTGCTGGTGGGAATGCAGTCATTATGGAAAAGAGTGTAATTCTGAATATTACAAATAGAACAGCAGAATATTAAAAATAGAATGCTATATCATGTAGCAATTCCATGCCAAACATCCAACCAAAGGAAATGAAATCACTCAGAGTTATCTGTATTCTTGTGTTCATTGGTGCATTTATTAGAATACCCAAGATATTCATGTATCAAGGAAAAATGGATTTTAAATATTCTTTTGATCTATCATCTATCTATCTATCTATCTATCTATCTATCTATCTATCTATCATCTATCTATCTATCTATGTAACTACCTACCTACTTACAAATCTATATTCTTATCTGTCAATCATTTCTATCGGACCACAAAGGACTCCAAATACCCAAAACAATCTTGAGCAAAAAGATACCCACCCCCATCACATACACAGTGGAAAATTATCAGCGTTAAAAAAGAAGGAATTTCTGTCTTTTGTAATAATGTGGAAAAACCTGAGAATAACATGCTAAGTGAAATAAGTCACACACAGAATGAAAAATATGGCATGATCTCACTAATACATAAAATCATACAAGGTGAACACTGAAGTAGAGATTAGAAGGTAGGTAACCAAAGGCTGGGAGAGTGGGGGAAATTGGAAAATGTTTGCTAAAACATATACATTTTTAGTCATGCAACATGAATAATTTCTGGAGAACTATGCATAGCATAATAACAACAGTTGTTCACACTCTATTGTATACTTGAAATTTGCTAAGAGTAGATCTTAAGTATTCTTTATACATCCACACAAACTACGTGATGGATAAGATAATTAGGTGATTATGTGATTATGGTATTACCACAAAATGTACATATACATCAAAACTTTACCTTGTACTTCATAAATACAATTTTATGTCAAATATAGTTTAACAAAGTTGGGGAAAATTGAGTTAATTCAAAGTGAAAATGTGATCGTGAATAGGTAATTTTTCAATAAATTTGGTTGTAAAGAGAACCAACAGATGGGAATATGAAATAGAGGATGATAAGAATACAAATTTCACAGGGAAAGACGAAGAGCAGATGCAGACCTCATATTTTTTTGAGAATAGTTTTCTAGAGAGGGTATTAATGGTAAACAAAAGTGAAAGGAATCTGCAAAGAAGACATTGTCAAACTGAGAAGAATAGGGAAACAAAGATCAAGAGAAGATTCACTCTTTAATAGAAGTAAGAAAGTTTTACTCTTTTGTGGCAGAAGAAAAGAAGAAAGAAGATACAGGTCCTGATGCCCAGGACCTGTGGTTTGGAGGGAGAGAACCAGAAAGTTACTCTCTGGTGCTTAATTTCTCACTGTTAAATTCCTTAGAGTTGAAAGGGATTGATGTGTACCTTTCAGAAATAAGAGATTATGCAATTTGTATTTCAGAAAACATTCATTGACAGGATTTTGAAGCAGTGTTCACTACCAAATGGAGAACCAGTTAATCTGGATTTGTGATTTATCAAATAATCCTCCAACATTATCAATTTTCAAACTAACAAGATTAAAATTTTGTCAAGAATGAATATTTGTAATACTTTTTAATCAAGACAGTAGAATGAATCAGACATAACTTTCCTATGCTCATATATGAATACACAACTAGTGTAACGCCACATCATGTACCACCACAAGAATGGGATCAAAATTGGAATGGGTTGCACTCCTAGTATGTATATTTTAAAATATACCCTATATATCTAAAAACAACAAAGAAAAAAAACCTTCTATCTGTACCAATTTTACATGAGAATTTTTAAAAAATCATTTATTTTTTTATTTGTTTTATTAGTAGACTTGGCATGCTTTATTGTGTTATGGTTATTAAATATGTTGGAACAGTGTAAAGCTAGAGGCAAAGGCATTTAGAAAACATTCTATAGTAAAAATGAGTATGAATATGGCCTGAATAAACTGAATATTAATATGTTTTCATATACATAAAACACATATATGTGCATGTGTATGTATACATATGTATTCTGATATATATATATCACAGATATATATATGTATATATATATATATATATATCACATTAGATTAAAATAGAGCACACTGAGTCCAAGAAAAGACTAGCAGACTGTATTCCAGTCTGATGACATTTTGATGAAATTAACATATATTTTTCAGGCTAGATCTCAAGCTATGAGTTTTCAAAAACTGAACTTACAGAAATTCAAGCAAGAATACATTTCCCAGTGGGAAGTCTCACACAGAAAAAGCTTAAAAACTTGAATAATTTTACCTTTTTTAAATAAAGAGAATAAAATTAGATTATATATTTATCAGAATATCTAGAATAATAGATACTTAATACACAATAGTTTTATTGTTACATATAAAATCATAGTGTTAATTTTTTAATTGCTACTATGAATAAAAATATCCAGTTTAGTGAACACTTATTTTTACATAATCAAGGCAATTTGCACATGCACACACAGCACACACTCACAGGGAAAGACAAATTTCTTCATGAACATGACAAAAAGTACACAGTGAAATGTGTATGAACTGGTGAGGCAGTAAAGGCAGGATATTTTGGCAAAATCTTCAAAGGTCTAAAGCAATGAAACAGTGTAAAGTACTGAAAAGATAAAAAAAATAGTAGCTAAAATAGGAAGTTGTTAAAGAATGCTTTAAAGTTAAACTTTTTTTAAAGATGGTTTTATAAATCAAACTGTGCACTCCCACTTCAAAATAGAAATATTGAAGAAGGGTGGGCTGCTAATATGATAAGCCTAATATTCTTTTAGGAAGATGGCCATGTGAAAATAGAAACCAAGTGAGAAACAATGCGATGTCAGCAACAAGCATAAAAATTATGTATCTGAAGCCAAGGAGTACTAAACATTGTCAATAAAACACCAGGAGCCCAGAAAGGGGCAGTCTGCTGCTGTTTAAGCCACCAGACATGTAATACTTTGCTATAGCAGCCTTAGGAAACTAACACAGATGAGGATATGGAAAGATCCTTAAATATAACTGAGAACTGGTCACCAAGAAGGGAGACGATGAAGATAGAAGAGAAAGGGACTATTGATGGTATATGATCCTGGAAGAGAAGGCAGGAAATGCAAACTCAGACGATGACCCCTGATAGAAAGTATTTTTCTTGAATTATAGTGAGAGCAAAAAAAGAAAGGCAATATAGTTCCTATGACTCATTTTCTCTAAAACTTATGAGTTGAAATCATGACCCAATTGATCTGGTGATGATCTGGGTCCTGATTTAATAGGACATCTGTGAAAATGAAGAAAATTTGAAATAACCAACTCAGAGCATAAGAGATGGCTGAGGATCTACAAGATTGCCAGTCTCATTTATGAGTAGGGCACTAATAAATGAATACATTTGCAATTTGGGTTAGCATATAAGCAATTAATACTTGTATTTGCATTTTCTTTGTCTTTCTTTGAAAGAGCAGTTTCATAATGGATAATTTAATTATTATAATTTGAAACCAATAATATTTATATTGCATTGTTTCCTTAACTGAGACAATCGTTCATTTCAATGTTTGTATTAATATTGTTGACATCTTAGATTCGTATGTCATCCAGTAAGAAATGTGTAATTACTGAATTAAATCTTGCAGAATCTAAATAACCAGTTAATACTGAATTCCCTTCAAATCTATAAACTCACCTAGCCCTTGAGTTTATTTCAATATATTTCATGTATTAAGTAAAATAATTTACTGATATTTTATGGTAGGATTTATATAATAAGTGCGTATCTTGATAATATGTATCAAATAACATTATAGTGGTAGAGTTGTTCATTAGCATATTTAAGAGGTTTTTTAAACATCAATAAAGTCATCATTAACACAAATATATGATAATAAGACAGAATGGAATTTTGAGAGGCCCTTATTAGTTTCTTCAGATACAAGTTTAAAGTTGTGTTCATTTTTCATTATCCTGGTCCACACAAACATTTAAATATCTAATCAGCTACATGTCTGGAAAATATAAAAAATGAGTCTATAATCATAAGAGATAAAGCAAAGTTCACTATAGTAGATGATATGAACATTTAAAATGCAAGTGGTAACTAAACGCTGGAGCAAGCAATATATTTATGAGCAATAAGTCATTCCAGACTAAATCCACATTATTTTTGATAGGGTTACTAGCTTTTGGGTTACACACACACACACACACACACAGTTAAGTTGATTAGTTGTTACAATGATGAACTGAAGTGGTGCTGTGTTCACACTAAATACACATAATGCTCCCACGCTAATGACAAATCCCTCATTTTGAGTTCTCGTCCAAGGCTAGGCCTTTATCCATGTTAATACTCCATTCCCCCTTCAAATTTGTTCCTCTTCTGAGTAGCATGAAGCTCAAAGGCATAGGCTCTGAATCTATTCAAGCACATTTGGAATTCAGTTCTAATGGTCATTAGCTATGTAACCTTGAACAAGTCATTTATTTTCCATTCCCTACAGTTTTCTTACTTATCAAAGGAAAACAATATTATTCTTTTAGGATCATCATGAAAATTAATGAGTTAATGCATTACAAGTACTTGGAGCAGAGACTGACACAAATTAAGAACTAAATATTAAATATGAGAATAAACATATTTCCTATCTTGACTAATAGCATCATCATATATTCAGCTGCACAATCTAGAAATCTGAACATCAGCTCTAAATCCTATGAGTCACAAATAATTTGTGTACATATGCCCTACGTCTATGTCTTTAATGTTCATGCTGTAAATATTCAGTCTCTCACCTGGAATGAGTCTGTTATAACCTCTCTCATAACTCTTTCATAACCTCACTGTTACGCACTATTTCACTCCTTTCCCCACCTGAAGTGTCTTTCTCTCCTTCTCTACTTAGAGTCCCCTTCCCTTCCCACCTTATGTTGGTCACCCTCCTCACTTTGAACTTCTTTAATAACAGTAAGAGCAACAATATCAATATCCAATGTGAACATGTAATCGTGTATCACATACTTATAGAAACAGACATTGTTACCTCATTTACTCCTGAAAACATCTACATGAGAAGGAATATGCAGCATTTGTCTTTCTTTTTGGGGCCGTGGAGGGTAATGAAAATGGGAATTTAACCTGGGGACGCATAACCACTGAGCAACATCCCCAGCCCCCTTTTTTCAATGTTTTGAGACAGGGTCTCTATGAGTTGCTTAGGACCTCGCTAAATTCTGAGGCTGGCTTTGAACTTGCAATCTTCCTGCATCAGCCTCCTGAGCTGCTTAAATTACAGGCACGTGCCATGGCATCCAGCTGGCATTTGTCTTTCTATGTCTGATGTAGTTCATTTAACATCTGTTTTGTTCATGGTCATCTTTAAAGCCTTTTATTACTACAAACTATATATAGAACTAAAACTTTAAAATTCTGTCTGATTCAGTCCACCCCCGAGAGTTTGTTTAGAATAAACTTAGTGAAAAAGAATTTTCATTACCCTTTAAAAAAGACAGTTGAAACTCTGGGTTCAAAATGCATCACTATTTCTGAAATATTTAACACACACACACACACTCCCTCTACCCCAATGCACACATGAAATTTCTATTAATGATGTTTGAAATCCTTTAGATTGGCACAGTTACCCATTCTATGCTGCCTAATTTGATTCAAAACTTCAAGTTAAAATTAGAATTTCCTTCAGTATTATACAAAACCCTTAAAACAAAGGGAGTTTTCTATTATTACTTCATATTCAATAGCAAACATTAATAAAAAAGTGGAGGTTTTCACAAAGTTATGTAGAATTTATGTTGTGGGAGTCAAATGAAATTTTTTAGATGCCTGTTACTATTCTGATAAATCTCTCTTTGGTACATCATTACTTTCTTCAGCTAAATGAATTTAAAATATATAGTTTTACCACTTTACTTATAAGTAAGTAAATTCAAATTAAAGGAAAGAAATTGTACTTACTAATCAGCTTATATGACAACATATAAATGTATGCTGTTTAAAGTACTATTTATTTGACCCATAATAAAATGTTTGGTAATAGTCTAAATAAAATAGAATTTCAGCTTTTAAAGAGCTTCAAGCCAGAATATTATTAAGACTCAGTTAACATTTTTGAGGATGTACAATAGAAAAGTTGCCCAGATGTGGGAAAATCAGATTTTCCCAGAAGATTATGTGTGAAGTTATAACTTTCTTATACTGAGAAAATTACATCAATTCTTGCAGTGGAATGAAAATTACTGATGAGCATACTTTTCACTTATTATTAAATAGAATACACAAAATGATTATGTGATCAAGTTTTTAGTATACTTGTGTGTATAGGTGTGGGGTAAATATAGACAGTCATTTCATCCTGAGCCGTAGAATCCATGATGATTTAATATTTTTCCATTATTGAATCTACTTTAGAACTAGTTTTATTATAATAAAAACTATTTTTACATAAATTAGTCTCATTACTTGGCAGTTTCTTCCACAATACCAGAATTACTTGATTATCTATCATATGCACCATAAAAGTAACTCCCTAAGCAATTATGATCAGCAAAATATTTACAGCCAACAATATTTTCCTATTCTCAAATACCTACTTAAAATAATTTTTAAGACTACATGGGTCATCAATTGTCTATCTGTTTTTGTTTAGAGAGGCCCTGAATGAAGAATATACTATTTAGTGTTATTTTTGGTAAAAGTCATTGCAATAAGCAAATAAATTAAAAATTGATAAGTATTAGAAAGGTGGTGATAAATATTAATATTGCAGATATGATTTCCCTATCTGAAAAGCATATGAAAATAAACTAAAATACTTTTGGAATTATAATAGAATTTAGTAAATGATGTATTTACTAGATGGATGTATTGTATTTTTATACAATAACGATAGTTTTGTAACTATTGTTAAAAACTACAGTAATAATAGTTTTTATAACTAACCTATAAGAAACAAACTATTGAGACAAAAATTATTGGAAAATATTTTAAATTGGCTCCCTCAGCTTTTACTTTGGGAACACTAATTTGCCTTCATATGTGCTACAAAAGTTTAAAATCTAATGCAAAATCCTATGCTTCATATTTGAGGATATAGATATTTTACTTAGTTCTGAGAAATCATGTTCTTGTTTGATATTTGGATGCAAAAAATTAATTCTGTAAGATGATCTTGACATGAGGGAGTTCATATACCCTGGCAAGCATGGAGACTGCATCTGGTTCTTCTGTTACAGGTATGGCCACAATTTGACATTCAATCATCCACCATTGCTAGCATACAGAGAGGTGTTCATCACAGGAAGGTTTCCAATAGAACATTCTCAGCATGTGATTACGCAGTTTTTCTGACTGCTTTTTACCTATACAGGTAATTTTAAAATCTTGTATCAGCACTGTTATTATGCCTGAGAAGTACCTAATCTGTTAACAGAAATTGATTTTAACTTAGCATATTGAGATTTTTATTGAATTTCTAAAAACCAAAATACTTGACAAATGAAGTGAAGCAATATTGGCTGGAAAGATAGACAAGGACATATATATATAAATATTAACAGTGAGTACACTGGATCATGACATTTGGGGTGATTTTACCTTTGCTGATTTTTAATTCTTTATTATGTTATTAAGAGAAAACTTCAAACCAATATCCCTTTTGAAAATAGATGCAAAAATTCTCAGTAATATTCTGGAAACTCACATCCAAAAATACATTAAAAAGATTGTGCACCATGATCAAGTGAAGTTCATCCCAGAGATGCAGGGCTGGTTCAACATATGGAAATTAATAATGTAATTCATCACATCAATAGATTTAAAAACAAGAATCATATGATAATCTCAACAGATTCAGAAAAAACATTTGACAAAATATAGCACCCCTTCATGTTCAAAACACTAGAAAAACTAGTAACTAGTAGAAAACTAGTAACTAGTAACTAGTAACTAGTAGAAAAAATAGTAGTAACATACCTCAAAATCAAAGAAGCCACTTATGCTAAACCCAAGGTCAACATCATTCTAAATGGAGAAAAACTGAAAGTATTTCATCTAAAAACTAGAACAAGATAAGAATGCCCTCTTTCACCCCTTTTATTCAACATTATCCTTGAAACTTTAGCCAGAGCAATTAGACAGAAGAAAGGAGTTAAAGGTACACAAATAGGTAAAGAATTCAAACTACACTATTTGCCAACGATATGATTCCATATTTGGAAGATCCAAAAAATTCCACCAAAAATCTTCTAGAACTAATAAATGAATTCAGCAAAGTAGCAGGATATAAAATCAATACCCATAAATCAAATGCATTCCTATACATCAGTAATGAATCCACAGAAAGAGAAATAACACTACCCCATTCACAATTGCCTCAAAAAAATTATTTTCTTAAGGCACTGGAAATTTTATGTCTGTCAGCCTTCTTCAACACAAATACAAACTCTACCCTTCCTACCATCAACCTTCTCCTCTAGTCTTCGGTCTTTCAAATCAGGATTACATGTGATACGATTCAATACCTTTCACTTACTTTAGTAAAGAGCTGTCTTCAGAACCTGGAAGCCTTTTCAGTGCTGGAAATGCTACCTGACCTCACACATGCTAGGTAAGTGCAGTACCACTGAGTTCATCCACTGCCCTAGAGACTGTGTCTTAAAAGGATCAGCCTGTGCAGCCTATAATCCTAGATGCTGGGATAAGGCAGGAGCATGACAAGTTTGAGTTCGGTCTGGGCAAAGCAGCAAGAACTCCTGTAAAGAATAAGAAAAAAAAAAGAAAAAAGAAAGAAAGAAAGAAAGAAAGAAAGAAAGAAAGAAAGAAAGAAAGAAAGAAAGAAAGAGAAATAGAAGAAGAAAAAGGAAAGAAGTCTCATTATCTGCAACATAGCTCCCAGAAATTGTTCAACATTTATAAATATATTCTAAGCACTTCCTACTAGTTTCAAGGCTAATAGGTTATATTGTATATTCTTCCTTTTATGTGGACCTTTCCCATTTAATGAAAGAAGACTAAATACCTGATCTTACATTGGTATATTTTGTTGATTTTTGCTTTGGAATGATTTCTTTCTTTCCCTGTTAGTATTATTTTTTTCAAATTTTATTAAATGTAACCAAGTCAAAATAGATGTTTATCCCAACATTCATTTAAATTTTTGAATGAAAGTAGATCCAGTTCTAGTTACAGACAAAAGTTTGTCATTCCTAAACTAGAATAATTTCAGTAAATTCATGTGCACAGGTCTATCATGGTCACAAAAACAAGCAGAAGAGAATATATCCAGGGGTCCTCTCCCTTTCTGATTTTCACCCTCAGTCCTTTAATATCTTCCATAATTAGGAATTGAACTTCAAAACCTCCTATACATTGCACTGAAATAAAGTTTCTTCTGAAGTCAACAAAATCCCTACTTTTTATTTTCAAAAGCCAGGTCCAGATGCCAGGTTCTCCTCTGCTGTTGCCTGCTCTGTGAACTTTCCATGACTGCTGAACCATGTTCTCATGATCTCCATTCAAATATTTTTAACATTTGTGTATGGGGTTTTCCAGACCATGTTTTTTGTCAAAGGAATTTTAATCTCTTTACTTCTACTTAAACAAATCTCCATGAGGTGAGGGACTCTGTCTTGTCTGTCTTTATAGTCTTGTACCTCTTAACAAAATAGGATACATGTACAGTTTATTTGCTATATTTCACTGAATTGAATTGAGTAAATATCTAATTTTAGTCAATATTTCTGCTTTTTACTTGCCTATGAAACCGTTTCCATGGTAGTACTAGATGGTAGGAAACCTTTCTTTTAATAACAAGATGTGGATGCTAGTGGCAAGGAACACTAGAGTCTTGGGTGGATTCAATCGAAAGAAAGTTGTTTCTGAAGTCACTAATAGGAATACCTTTAGGAAAACAGAATGAAAAGATTCTTTGGTCACACAAAATCAGGAGTTTTTAGATTTAGTTATATATTTATTAACAGGATTGATAGAGAACCTAACTGATATTTCAAGTATTATGACATCAGGAAATATATCCCAAGTCTTAAACATTTGACTGAAACTGTGTTTTGGAATAAACTACATTCTTTGTATCAGACTTACCACGAAAAACAATAGTTACTCTCAGACAATTCCCTATCAGTCCTGGAAATGGATTTTCTGTGCAGAAGTTCTCTCAGTTTAGTTGCTACACTGAGCTATATACAACAATGGATGTTTTAAAATTTTATGATCCATTTTGAATAGACGGTTTTGTAGTGTTGTCAAGAATAAAGACTTATGTATATGCCACAGTATTTGTCTTATTGTAAAAAGCTTAAAATTGGGGAGGAGGTTTATAACTTTTCTTGCTCTGTTCTCACTGAATTACTATATGTACATTTAAAGAGGAATTATATACTGAAAAAGCAGAGCAACATTAAAATAACAGTGAAAACCTAGAAAAGGTATTCCATGCCCTGGGTTTTGTTTGAACTTAAAAAGGGTGAGAAAATTGATTAAAATAAAAATATGCTTTTATTATTTAACACTAACTTTCACTTCAACAGAGGAATTTCGAAATCGCACAAAGATTTTGTTTTTAAAATTTTCAATTGTTACATACACACACAGGTTCTGATATATGCTACAACATGAATAAAACTTGAAAATGTTTTGTTATGTGAAACAACCAGACATAAAGAAAATTTTATAGTTTTACTTACACAAAATACCTAAAAAGGGGCTAGTACATGGAAATTAATCATAGATTGGAGGTACAAAATCTGGGAAAGGAATGAATAGGAAATTGTTGTGCAATGGTTACAAAGCTTCAACTTGAGTTGAAGATGAAATTTTGAAAATAGTGATTTTTATGTAACATTAATTAATGCCACTGAACTATATACTCAAAAGTGGACAAAATTGCAATTATATATTTTAGCACAATAAAGTAACTGAAGAAATTAAAATTAACAAGCAGTAAAATAAGCAAAAACAAAAGCACTAATGCTATCGGGATTTATGTCTCTGAGTATTTTTTATATTTTTAACTTAGGTTAAAATTCATATTCATGTTCATGAATATAATACAACATACTTCAAATAGATGTATAACTAATATTGACGAATGATTTTGAAAACATCTCATCTTTTCCTAAATAAATACCTATGGTTAATAATCTATGCAATAATTCTAAAAGTTATTTCCTAAAGACCATGGTCAGATTTTTTAATCTGGTAGAAGAAATTAAGGATATATTTATGGGGTGAAATATGAAGACAAGAGATCCACATCCATGGATGATCTTATTAAACTGTTAAAATGTACTTAAAATACATTTGCATAAAATTAACAAAGACAGGACACTAATATACCAAATCAAAAATATAAAAAGAAAAAAGATACTAAATAAGGCAAAGACATTTATTTTTCTTAAATTAGATTTAATGATAATTATTTAATAAATTGATATTGAGAATTTTTTAAAAGATGGATTACATTTTTCATGACCAAAAAGTAATTGAGGTAGTCAAGCAGAAAGAAAGAGTAATGAACAAGTATCAGTCCTCTGGTGATTCTTCCTTGGGAACATAATACAGACATATAGAGTATAACTAAGCAGTTGTCTGAGTCTTCCTCAGGTTCACAGTCCTTGATCAAGCAGTTTTCTTGATATGTGGAATATGCTGAGTGCTTCTTCATAAAGTTTTACCAAACTTTTGAAAGAAAATATGACATGCATGTATAAGGCTATTCCATTTCTCTTCTGCAGACCACTTTGCAGCCATATACATTTTTTTTCTTGAATTTCGTGCTCTTTTAGATAGGCTTAAATTATCATGTAAGTAATAAATCATTTTTTGTGTTTTTCCCCCCCCTGGTTCTCTCTCATCACTTAATATAATCATGACTTTAATGTTATCTATAATAGATTCAAAGAACAAAAATTGGGCCATTGGCACTGTCACTTGACTCAGCGTCACTGAACCTTTTTTGCAGGGGTGGAAGTTGGGAATTGAATCCAGGGCCACTTTACTGTTGACTACATCCCCAGCTCTTTTTAAATTTTTTTTCTTTGAGACATGGTCTTGCTATGTTGCTGGGAGTCTTGCTAACTTGCTGAGGCTGGTCATGAACTTGCAATACTCCTGCCTCAGCATGGGCCACATGCCTGGCAGTGTCACTGAATCTTTACCAGTTTTTCCCTCACTCCCTCCCTCCCTTCTTTCCTTCCTTCCTTCCTTCCTTCCTTCCTTCCTCCATCCCTCCCTTCCTCCATCCCTCCCTTCCTTCCTCCCTTCCTTTCCTTCCTTCCTTTCTTCCTTCCTTCCTTCCTTCCTTCCTTCCTTCCTTCCTTCCTTCCTTCCTTCCTTCCTCTCCTTCCTTCCTCCCTCCCTCTCTTTCTTCCTTCTGTCATAACAACTATCTTTTTTCTTTTTCCACCAAAGATAGTCTGAAAAATCATTTGAAACTTCTGCCATTTTTCATGAAGGACAAATTATTTTACTTCATACACCTGTTTAGGTCTCTAAAGATTTAGAAATGGAGTAAATGCTTTACTTTGGAGTACAAATTCTGAGTTGATTTTGATGAGTTTTAAGTGATGTGACTGACCAAGTGTCTTGTGTAAGAGCTCTTCCATTTACTTCAGCATAGGCCTGACTTCCCTGTGGGAGAATTATTTGGGCCCATGTTTTTCTGCCAACACCCACTAGGTCTTGCAGAATTATGCACTTCTTAGAAAACTCCATTTCTTTGATGGAATTTGTTTCTAAATTTCAGCATTCCTTACTTCTACTTATTCCAATTAGCGTTCCTCTGAAGAGTTAAGGTAAAAAAGGGAGGTGAATTTGAAGACAAAATAATACCAAAGTTGACTAAAACATTGATTTTAGAAAGTGAGGGTAATGTTTAAAACTCCATAAAAACAGTTTTATAGTCACGCACACACAAAAAATACAGAAGATGATACGGAGAATCCCAACAAAACCTACTTCTGTTTCCCACATTATTAGCATTTAGTCTAATACATTGGTGACAGTAACCAATATTAATGCATTACTATTAACTAAAGTCCACAGTTTAATTAGATATTCTTAGTTTTTGCTTAATATGTGTTTGCTGTTCCAAGGTATTATATGGGATAACATTTCACATTTAAATTTTTCCTTAGGCTCCTTTTAGCTATGACAATTTATTGGGCATTTCTTGTTTCCTAGGCATACGCTGTTTTGAACAGTACTGGTCAGGCATTTTGTAAGACTATAGTTTGTCTCTTTTTTCTCTCATGAGTAGACTTGAGTTATGAATTTGGGAGGAAGGTCACACAGGTAAATGTCATTTTCTTCACATCACAGCAAAGGCACAAACAATAATCCTGGCTTATCACTTTTGGTGCTGATCCTGATCTCTTGACTGAGGTAGTGATTGTCAGGTGTCTCCTCTGCAAAGTTAGCCTTTTATTCCACATTTCCACACTGTACTTTTTGGAAGCAAATCATTATCAGAAGCCACATGTAAAAAATGGTAAGTTATTCCCCTCTCCTCAAAAGGTGGCATATTTACAGCAATTAGTGGGAACTCTATGGCATGGGAGACTTGTCTTTTGTGCCATTTGTTAATTAATCCAAATGTTTATTTATATCATTAGATACTCAGATACTTATACTGTATTTTGTTGTTCAAATTGTTCTGAATTTGGCCATTGATAGCTTTTTCAGTTGACTCCTGTACCCTTTGACAATCCCCATCAATGTGGTTTCAGAGTTTTTTTTTTTCTTTCCTCTTTAGCTCTTTCTTACTTTCTGGAATTTCACAATGTTCCAGGCTCTTCTTGCACATTTCCAGTCCCTAAACTAAAAACAGCCATTTCTCCAGGGATCCCTGTTTCCTGTCATTGGAGAATGGTATTATAAACCATGGTCTGAATATTGGGTCTACTATTAAGGGAGTATCATTTCTTTTTAGTTTCCTGGTTACCAGCAAATAAAAATATGTGCATACACTAACATGGTGATATATGTGAATAGTAGATTCTCATTATTTTCAGATTCCATATTTGTAAATTTTTCTACTTACTAAAATCAATACTCACTGCCCTTTTGCAAATAATTTATGCATATGCACAGGAGAGCAAAAAAATAAAATTAAAATAAATGAGTCACTAGCCCATCCCAAATGAGACTCAGCACTCTGCTGCCACATTTCAGCTTTCATATTATAAAAAAGTAGTGTCCTCTTTGTTGTACACACTTTGATATTTTTATACTTAATATTGTTGATTTCAGTGTTTAAAATGACCTCTGTGTAGCATGGAAATAATTTCCAGTTCTTAAAAGCAAAAAGACTGTGATGTGCCTTATAAAGAAAGAGCAAGGTAAGCTTTGGGCAAGGGTTATATTTAGTGCTTTTGGCTTGGAGTTCAATAATAAAAACTCAACAATATATATTAAATAAGGTGTATTAAAACAGAAACACACATAAAACAGGTTATGTACTGATTACTGGACCAGAATGTTATGAGCAGAGACTTGCAGCACCTAATTCTGTATTTCTCCTAGGAGTGTTTGTGATGACTTTATATAATATAGCTACCATGAGTAAAAGCAATCAACTCTATAAAGTTTTTATATGTAAACATCTGTCTATATTAAATTAAACATGAGGTCTTAGAGAAGCCTCCAAATCTAAACTATTACTACATAGATCATTCTAGCCTCCTCCCCTTTTTTTATACGAACTCCTACCCCAAAGTGAGAAATCACCATACTCCATTCATTTTAATTTTTAATTTTTGTACACATGATTAGCTATTTCAAAATTGTTAATTCACATCTTCATGGGAAATTGCTTTATCAACTAGAGTACAGTGTCTCTACATAGTTCTTTTACTTGTGTCTTGCAGAGTCCACTCACTTCCAAAGTTACATAGGTCAGCTCCTTTCCCCATCAGTGAGCATGTTTCATACAATTTTAATATAGTTAGACTTATTTGTCACAGTCTGCATTCCTTCCTGGGAACCCTGAGATTCTAAATTATTTTAAATTAGCATAAATTAAGGTCTAAACTTTATGCTATGAAATTCTACACATTTTGACAATTGCATAATAGTATAATTTTACCATTACAGTATTACAACAAACAGTTATATCACCCTAACATGCAATACTTCAGTTTTTCAGCTCTCCTCCACAGACCTCAGACCTCAGACCTCCAGCAATCACTGATTTTTTGTCGGGAGTGGGGTACCCAGGATTGAGCTCAGGGGCACTCAACCACTGAGCCACATCTCCATTCCTATTTTGTATTTTATTTAGAGACAGGGTTTCACTGAGTTGCTTAGTGCTTTGCTTTTGCTGAGGTTTTGAACTCCTTTGAACTCCTCCTGCCTCCTCCTGCCTCCTCTTGCCTCAGTCTCCCAAGCTGCTGGGATTAAAGGCATGCACCACTGCACCTGGTCAATCATTGTTTTTTTTTTTTTAACTCTCTAAAGTTTTGTATTTTCCAGGATACCATATAATTAGAACCAAACTCCTCAGACTGGTTTCTTGTGTATAGAAATATATGTTTCGGGCTCCTCTATGTCTTTTTATGGATTGATAACCCATATCCTCTTATCACTGAGTGAAATCCTTTCTGTGGTTATACTCCTCTTTGTCCATTCATCATTAAAAGAAGCCTTGGTGGCTTAATGTTAGCATTTGTGAATAAAGCTGCCATGAACATTTATGTGCATATTTTTATGTATATATGATTTTTAAAACGTTGGGTAAATACCTAATAGTACAACTGCTTGAGTGTAAGGTGAGACTCTGCTTACGTTTTAATTTTATCTTTCTCCCTATCCAACAAAATCTGCCATTGTGGAATATCCATGTCAGGCAAATTTTTCTTAATGGGAATTAAGTCTTCACTGGCGTTTACCATCAATATCCTAGGATAGGAAACTTAGAAAAAAATCATGTTGAAAACATAGGGTAAAATATGACTGATGAAAAGATGTTGATTCTGTTTTTTCCCACCAAAGAGATTTCTACCACAATAAACACACAAAAAACATGTATTTACAATGTGATTAAGAAATCACTATAATTACAAAGTACTTGCTGGAGGGAAGGGCATGGGGAAATAATGGAAAATGAAATCTACCAAATTATGTTATATTCAAATACGAATATACCTCAATGAATTCCAGTTATGTAATGATGATGTGCTAATTAAGATGATGATGATGATGATGATAATGATGATAATGATAAAAGGGAGGCCAATAGAATAGAGGAAGATCAGGGAAAGGAAGTGTACTGGAGAATGAGATTGATGAAATTATCTCAAGTACATGTACAGCTATGGCATAATGAATTCTACTATGATGTATAATTTTCATACTCCAATAAAACTTTTTTTTTAAAAATGAAGAGGATATTTCCCCTTGGACACCTGTGTGTATTTGTAAATTTATGACCCACTATATATGTGGGCAATTATGCCTTTGCTTGATGTAAGTGAAAACACATGTTATTAAAAACTTGCTCTGAAAGCTTTTTGCTAAAGACAGTACAGTTCAGACCAAATTAATGAAGTATAAGAGATTATGCATACTCGTCAAGTTTCTTGACAATTACAGATTGTTTTTCAGTTCAAACATTGCAGACCTGAGAGTCTCAAATAATAATCCTTCTTTGGAACAAGGAAGAATGATTTTTAAAAATTGACATGCAGTGTGAAAAAAAAAGCCACATGTGCAGGAAATTTGCACTATACAGAACAAAATATGTTTAAATTAATATACCTGGAAAGTGAAAATGATCACAAAGAATTATAGAAATGGAAAATGAAAAAGATTATATGAAATATGAAGAATAGAACAGTAAATGTAACAGAAAATTTTTTAAAGAGGTAAATGAAGTACAAAAATTGTTAGCTAAAAAGGAATGCTGGCTCAGAAAAAAAAAAGCATAGTGAAATTGCTGAACATCAAAGCATCTGAAGGAGAAACAAATAAATTCACCTACAATAAGAATGAAAGGTCAATCTGTGTAATAGAAAATACTTTTTAAAAATACCAGGTGTGAAATATGGCACTGATGTAAATTCACTAGGCAAACACATATATTTCTTGTTGAAATTAAACTAACCAAGACATTAATCTAAATAAAAAATCCTGGAATAGTAAATCGTTTTTTAAAATTTTATTTGTTCTTTATAGTTATACATGACTGTAAAGTATATTTTGACATATTTATATAAACATGAATTGTATTTCATTCTAATTAGGATCCCAACCTGGAGATGCACATGATATGGAGATTCACTGTGGTGTATTCATATAAGTACATAGGGAAGTTATGTAAGATTCATTCCCCGTCTTTCCTATTCCTGTCCCCCCTCCCTTCCTCTTCATCTAATCTACTAAACTTCTATTCTTCCCACCTGCCTCCGTTGTTATGTGTTAGATTTCATACATCAGAAAGAACATTTGTTTTTCTGTAATTGGCTTATTTTGCTTATCAAAATAGTCTCCTGATCCATCTATTTATCAGCAAAAGTCATAAAGTCATTATTTTATATGACTGAGTAATATTCCATTGTGTATACATACCACATTTCCTTTATCCATTCATCTGTTGAAGGGCACTTCGATTGATTTCATAGCTTAGTTTTTGTGAATTGAACTGCTATCAGCATTGATGTGCCTGCATCACTGTAATATGCTGATTTTAAATCCTTAGGGTGTAGGCAAGGAGTGGGATAGCTGGATCAAATGGTGGTTTCATTCCAAGTTTTCTGAAGAATCTCCATACTGCTTTCCAGGGTGGTTGCCACAATTTACAGTCCCATCAGTAATCTATGAGTGCATGAATTTTTCTAATAATGATATCAGAGAATGGTATTGATAAATACTAATAATAAGGATCAAAAACTAACAAAATTTTGGTTTTTGGAGAATAGTTTTGAGAAGTATATGCACACAGGTACTAATACATATGCACATTTCAGAAATTAAAATCAATATATATTATCTTAGGTAATTTTAAAAAAACTATTTGCATTTTATTTACTATTTTCTTATTATTCAGAGAAGCACTTCCCATAAAGAAAATAAAAGACAAAATGTGAAACAGAAGATACAGTCCCTATATAGAATAACAATAAATTTTTGAAAAGTACTAAAAAAATTTTAAATGAAACTTCATACTAAAACAAAAATATATATTTGTTAAAAATGCCCCGGGGGAAAAACTTATAAGATTGTATATTTAAACATTCCAAATGAAATGTAATGTAACAAAAAACTGAAACAACCTAAATATTCACTAGTAGGAACTATGTTTGATGATATTGTATAATCGATGGAATTCTATATAGGCATTTGTATTAGTCAGGGTTTTCTAGAGGAACAGAATCAATAGGAGGTATGAATAATAAAAGGGGATTTATTAGATTGGCTTACACAACCAGAAGCTGGATAGTCCACAATGGCCATCTGCAGCGGGCGAGTTGGAAGGACCAACAGCTGCACAGTCCAAGAGGCAGAAGCCCCAGAACAAGAAAGATCAACAGTGCTACCCTAGTTCGAAACCAAGGCTTCTGGAAACTACCTGGAGAATCACTGGCAGAGTCCACTTTGGAAAAGTGAAGAAGCAAGAGTCCAGTATCCTCAGGTGATTGAAGCAGTGATCAAGAACCCCTTCAAGAAGAGCTGAGCTTGCATCTGCATCTGTTTCCTTGTTATTCCAACTATTATTCCATCCTATTGGGCAGTGCTACCCACATTTAGGGAGGGTCTCCAGTTCACTATTCCACATTACAATCATTCCTAAACCCACCCTCATTGACACACCCAGAATCCTCTTAATCGTTGGCATTTCTTAATCCAATCAATTTAACAATTCAAATTAACTATTACAGCATTGAAACAATAATGCGGACATGTGTTTACTAATCTGAACAGATGCATGGAAAAGCAAGTTGTAGCACATTACACACAGTGCACTCTCTTTTGTGAAAAACTAAAGTGAATTATTTCATGTTTTCCAAATTACAAAAACTGAGAAGACTGAATTTCAATTATTTATGTTATGCAAAAACACAAAAGGATTGGGATGCTTGCTTTAGAAGCATACCTAGAGGAAGAAGGTATGTGGATATATTGGAACATTCTTTCCCGTCTTTAGAATCAGATTGAAGTGAGAAGGACCGAAAGCAGCAAATACTCTCAGCCTAAGATGGTCAAAGCACTGAAAAGACTTATACCTTCTATGTGGAGACAAATATTTTGTCTCCACAAAAGGCACAAAATCATAGCAGAAAAAGTTTTGGGGTAGACTGGCAATGAACTACTTGGGATTGGACCGCAAAGGGAGTGGTCACCCAGCCCTTCAGGTATTACCATCACTGTATAAACAGCTCTTTTCAGCAAATAGTGTTCCAGACTTGGAAATGGTACAGACCTCTGAAGAGCTGACATGAAATCTGAGTACTTTGCCCCTCCCCAAACATTCACAAAGGCACTCTTACAATAATAGTCATATAAAATGTTAGAGTAAGAGGGTGAATGGGCCCTTTCCCTAGAGCACAACCTCTTCATGTACATTCAACCTTGCTTGATTCTCCAAAGGAAGAAGAGTTTGGCAGGGAACTGTATGCTTCATCTTATTGTCTCTTAGATTATTAACTTCCCCAGTAATACCTATTGTTGTTTGTTCTGTTTTGTCTTCTTTGCCTACTCAAGGTGTCATTTCAACCTACCTCTCAACCAAATTCAAGCCAATGTTATTTTCAAAACACATATATTTCATTTAAGCACCAAAGTTTTATCAGATATTCATAACAATTAAATTAGTCATAAATTTACTCATCGCATTTATTTTCTTAATAAGATTTCGGAGAAGCCACATTCTCATCAGTAATACATTCATTAATCATATTTCAGAATGCAACTTCTGAAGGTAACAGTTTCATATTTTATTGATTCTAATTGAATGTAATTTGAAAGGGCACAGTTTTTGGACATTGGCACTAAGTTCTTAAGGCTGCATCAAAGGTAGCCATTCACATCTCATATATTATTTGGGTAACTCATCAGTAAACTACCAATGAAAATCTACAAGATTCACAAGTGTAAGAAAAAAGAAATTTGCACAAATTATAAAGAATTATTATTATTTACATGGTAGCAGAATAGAACAGAATACTTTATCTAAAGTTTGAAATGGAAGTTTATCATTCTCTCTCATGTAGCAGTGACAGGTGGAGACTCTATGAGGTAATGCGAGGAGGCACAGTTCAGTTACACTGCTGCTTTCCTGTGTTCCAAGTTAGTGTTTTTGTCTACGTTATTGATTTTACGTCCCACCATAACTCCTGTGTTGTCCTCTGAGCCAACAGTGAAACAGAGTGGATGGTGTCTTATTCTAGTCAAGCTGCCACAACAAATTACTGTAGCCTGGGTGCCTTAGACAGCACTGCCTGCCCCCACCCCCAGAAGACTGAAAATCTGGGTATGGAGTGCCACTTTGTTTGGATTCTTGTGACCTTCATTTTACTGTATTCTCATTTGAGAGGGGGTGAGAGGAGAGAGAATGCAAGAGAGCACTAACAAACACAGCAACACTCTGGTGTCTCTTCTAATAGGAACACTATCCCCATCTTAAGGATTATAACTTCATAACTTCATCTAAAACCATTCATCTCCCAAGGGCTCTTTCTCCAAATCACATCACATTGGGCTCAGGGTTTCAACATATAAAAAATTTAGGTGCACACAATTCAGTTTATAGCAGTATACCACAAGCCTCCAAAATTAATATCCTTTTCACATGCAAAATATATTCATTCCACCTTAATAGTCCCCAAAGTCTTAATTCATTCTAATATTAACTAATGTCTAAACTCTAAAGTCCAAAATCTTATCCAAATCTCATCAAAATCATATGTGACTGAGACTCAGAATGTGATTAATGCTAAGGCAAAATTCCTCTTCAGTTGTAAATATGTGAATCCAAACAAGTAGTACTTCTAAGATACAAAGATGGGATAGGAATACAATAGACATTTCCATTTCAAAAGGAAGAAATAAGCAAGAAAAAAAGGATGAGAAGTCCTAAGCAAATCTAAAATTTAGCAAGGGAAATTCCGTGAGATCTTAAGGTATGAGAAAAACCCTCTTTGGGGTTGGGCATGGGGGTGCACTGTAATCCCGGAAGTTCCGGCTAAGGCAGGAGGATGGTGAGTTCAAAGCCAGTCTTAGCAAAGATGAGACAGTAAACAACTCAGTGAGACCCTATCTTTAAATAAAATACAAAATAGGACCAGGGATGACTGTCCCTGAGTTTAATCACTAGCATTGAGAGAGAGAGAGAGAGAGAGAGAGAGAGAGAGAGAGAGAGAATGAATATAACCCTCTTTGGTTTGATGCTCTGCCTTCCACTTCTGGTTCCAGTGCCTACCAAGGTTGTGGTTGTGCTTCCAGGACTCTACCTGGTCAAACTTACACCTTCAAGGTTCTGGAAAAGCCTTGGATCCCTGGCTATCCAGGGAAGTCCTTCCACCAAGGATTCAGTCAGAGGACATTGGCCTCTTGAAATGGAAATGGTGATTTCTACATTTCCTTCAGGATCCTTCTTTCCTTCTTTTGAGAGATATTTTGAGGTTTCATGGCTAAATAGTTGCAAGGTTCCAGTCTTAGAATCTAAGGAGTCCAACATCCTCCCTTCATTTCATCCCATCTCTGTCTGCTTCATTGCAAGTTAGCAGTGTTTCTGCTTATATAATCCCATGAGCCACATTTTGGTGTTCTTTTCTGAATATGCTTCCTCATTTTTTGCAGTATGAATAGGCTGAATTTTAAAAAAAAATTTATGTTCTGATTTCTTTAAGCTTAATAATTCCTCCTTCAACCATCTCTCCTCTCACTACTACTGCTTTACTGGAAGCAGCCAGGAGAAATTAAGCCACTCCTTTAATATTTACTCCTTACCTAAATATCTAATTTCATTGGTTACAAGTTCTATCTTCCAAAAAAAAAAAATAGAATATAGGTTAGACATGTCTTTGCTAATTTGTAATAATAAAATATGCTCCCAGTTTCCAATAAAACATTCCTCACTGAGATCTCACCAGAATTACTTTTATGTCTATATTTCTAGTATGCATCTAACAGCACTTGCAGCATCTATCTATTACCCACTTCAGAAACTCCTTTTCTATTTTTGAATATTTGTTTCAAGAGCATCCCATTCCCAGCATGGATGTCAGCATTAGTTTAGATTGTCTAGAAAAACAGAATCCTGTAGGAAACACGTATAGATACATGTATACATACATATACATGAATTTATAAAGAGATCATTTTAAGTTATGGGTTCATACGATTATGAAGTCATACGATTATGAAGACTTCATGAGAAGTCCCAAGATCTGTAGTCAGGAAGCTGGAGACCCAGGAGAGCTGATGGTGTAGTCCCAGTCTGTATCAAAAGGCCTGAGAATCAGGAGAGCCAAATAAGTTCAAGTTCAAGTGCAGAAGCCTGATGCTCCAGATCAAGCAGCCAAACAGGAGTCATCTGCTCCTCTCAAAAAAGGCGTTCAATTGGTTAGATGGAAGAGAGGGTGTGGTAGAGCTGAGCTGCTCAATTCATGGTGATCTAAAATCAGAGAGAAAGAGGAAAGGACCAAGGACAAAATAAAATTGCCAAAGGCATGCCCTCAAGGATCCACCCCTTCAATTAGGTCCTACTCCTAGTTTCCATGACCTCCTAATAATGCCATCAAATGATTAGTCCAATGATGAGGTCAGAGACCTCATGATTCAATCATGTCCCCAAAGTCCCATCTCTGAACATTGCCCCATTGGAGACCAAGTCCTCAAGGCATGAATCTTTAGCGGACACTTTATATCCAAGCATAACAGTTCCTCTCAGACCGATTCCTAAGTATAGTAAACAACTTGACTAATTGACACTAATGTTGCATTCATTCACCCAAATCCCAACAGGTGTGAGAAATAACTGATGTTTCACTTTTCATTCTTTGTAGAGTACTGTTACAAACTTTTTCTTTCTCCTCCACCCGCCACAAACACGTCTCCTCCACATTCTAAATAAATAAGTGTTATAAACATTGTTTAAAATTTGTTCTGAGGGCTGGGGCTGTAGCTCAGTGGCAGAGTGCTTGCCTCGCATGTGTGAGGCACTGGGTTCAATCCTTAGCATTGCATAAAGATAGACAAATAAAATAAAGGCATTCTGTCCATCTCCAAATGCAAAAAAAGAAAGAAAAAGATGGACAGCCTTTTAAAAAGACCTTCTGAAGGTCTCCACCTGCTGGTATTTATGCTAGTGATTGATTTCTTCTCTTCAATATTGGCTAGACCTAGTGACTTGCCTCTAGCATGAAAAATATAGGATGTCCATTCAGAGATTAGGTTACAAAAATACTGTAATTTTCATCTCATCACTATGTCTCTTACTCTCTCTTAGATCATTCACTGTGAAGAAAGTGAGCTACTGTGTTAAGAACAAGGTTATGGAGAAGTTCATGAGGCAAAAAACTAATGTATCCAGTTAACATCAAGCAAGGATCTTACTTATATATATTTTTTAATTAGTGTCGTGCATACATGATGATGTACATGATGATGAAATTCACTTTGATATATTCATATATGTACATAAGAATATTAGGTCAGATTGATTCCACTGTCTTTTCCTATCCCATCCATTTATAAGCTATATAAACTTAAGAATGATAATCTCTCTGAATCTTAGTATTTTCCAGCTCTAAAATGGTGGTTACTTGTATCCACTATTTAGGTTTAGGTCCAAATATATTTCAGAATATCCATTTTAATCCTGGTAGATCTAGGACAGAAAATGCCAATTAGATTCTAAAGTCAAAATTAGGTTCCCTATTACATTCCTCCTGTTACGATTTAAATATGAGGGATCCTCCAAAAGCTCATGTGGAAGACAATGCAAAAATGTTCAGAGGTGAAATTATTAGATTATGAGATTAGCCCACTGATATGGACTAATTGGGTGTAACTATAGGCAAGTAGGGTGTGGCTGGAAGAAGCAGAGCACTGAGATCATGCTTTGGGATTCATATTTTGTCCCTGTCAACTGGAGATCACTCTGCTTTCTGGTTGCCATGTCCTGAGCTGCTTTTCTCTGCCACACTCTTCTGCCATAATGTCCTGCCTCACTTCGGGCCCAGAGCTATCAAGTTGGGCAACCACAGACTGAGTCTCTGAAACTATGAGCCAAAATAAGCTTTTTCCTTTTCTACATTGTTCTTGTCAGGACTTTTGATCTCAGTGATAAAATGCTGATTAAAACACTTCCCATCAAGCGAAAGCAGTTGAACAATTCTAGCACTCTCTCTATAGGAAAAGAGAGAAATAGCATGTATCATGTACAAGCAGACAGCCCCCAGAACAGACTGAATCCTTCCTTTGCTGAGTTAGGACCCTGATTTCACTTCTCAGAAACACTACTTTTCTTTTCATGGAGAGGAGTGAGTGAAAGGACAGGATGGATGTAAGAGTAACAACTTTCCTTCTCTCCTGTAGAGAGTAGCCTCTCAGCTATAAAGAAAATTGTCAAATGAAGGATAAGTGTGGCTCTCCAATGCCAGTTTCATCTGTGTTAGTAAAGACTAAAGAGATAGTAGTAAAGTCTCCCCAGAACACTGGAAATATGAAGGAAGATGAGTTAATGACTTTTTTCTACTGTGTTGTGTTGTTATTGTAGTTTCAATCCAACAAATCTGAAGTGAAATTGGCCAAGCATTAGTACTAATGGACACCAGATCTATTACTTCCCTAATGTGAGAATTCCAGTCACAGAAGTTTTCTTAAACCATTTTAAAATCCTTCCAGCCCATCCCAGTCATCAGTTTCATCTAGCTTTAAAGTTCATTGTCAAATTTATTAATCTCTGATTTTACATAAAGAGACATAATTTATTGTACTGATTTATATCCTATAAATATGTTATTCAAAAATTCTCTATGTACTGATTTAAATTAAACTGATTTTTCATTTAATATAGGAGACATAAAACCAATATTCATAGTTTAGAAGGTTCGTTGGAGACAATCTGATTTAATTTTATTGTGAATTCCTTAATTTATGCCTACTTTCCTTTTGTAGTGATAATATGATAATATTTCTCTGACTCTGGAGATATATATTTATTGAAAATTACCTTTCCCTGTGAATTTGCCATTTCACCTTGTCAAAAACACAAATCACATTTCTGGTTATAAATTTGAAGTTATAACTAATGTGAGGTCATCATCATCTCTACCTACAACCTCAATTCTCACCTCTACAAGTATCATCCTTATGAATGATAACTGTTATTTTTCTGAAACACTTTTTTCATTGCCATAAAAATGTAGATTTTTCAAGAAAAAAAGATTTATAATTTTAAGCATCAGTTTTCTAGCTTTGAAGTGGTCTTTATAAGTGGTGAATTTTTTGCAAAGGATTGTTAGATTAACTTATTGATTACATATTCATTCTCATTCATTCTAAAAATATTTCAAGATTATATCCTCAACTATTTATTAGGCAAGGAGACATGAAACATATGACAAATAATTTTTTTTCTCTGGAATTTTCATAATCTTCTATGGGAAGCCATTTACCTTTAATATGAAAAAAGTAGAAATTTGTAGTGAAATGCAGCTGTGAACAAAGCAATATGTGAACACAGGTGGACAAGGTATTAGGTCTACCTTGGGGAATGGGTAATATTTACAGAGATGTCATTTCAATTGCTGCTACTTCACTGTCTTCCTTGGGCTCTGTAGATATATTTGAACATATGTGTACAGGCATCATTAGTTAGAAAAATTATACCACTGACTGTGTATAAGTTAAGTACTACTTCAAGAATGAAAATGTACTATTAGAATATATATCTCCCATTCTCTACAATATCAGACAAGATTCACAAATTTTCTTATGGTGTTGTAAGACATGTACAAAACAAGTAAAGAGAATGAGAACAATCTAATATAATGAATCATGTTAAGGCTTATGGTCTAATCTTATTATTTATAACTAAATACACATAAAATATTCTTAAAAGTAGAAATGTTTTATACTTTTGGTAAGAAACTAGAAAGTGTCTTATTATTAAAAATATTTCTAAATCAATTTGATTATAAGGCATAATTATATTGATAGAAGTTAGGTAAAGCAGTTTACACTATGTGTCATCTCATTTTTCAAGTAAATGCCTAACACACTGACTATGGGAAATGCCATTTATTACAGTCAATCACCACATATATCCAGTAATCCTTCTGGGAAATAGTAGAATTGAAATTTTTTGTGCCCTTGTCATTGGTGCGACCAGAGGATTTTTCAATAGAAGAAAAGACCTATGGATAGGGAGAGAGGGAACAGGTGTATAATATTCAGAGTTAGGACCATTGAAAGCCTTCTACAAAAAAAGGAAAGAAAGCACAGACTGGAACAATCAACTTGCACACTTTTACAAAGCAATCTTAAAAGCACGTACTCAAATTGGGAAGAGAATTGGCTGAATCTTAGTAAGAGGAGTTCTAGAACATTTCAACTTAATGTTATTATGATTCTCTATTCTTCTTGAAACCAACAGACTGTGACCATGGCAGCAATGGAAAACATCAGGTTCACAGCCACCAGAGAAGGCATACTGGGTACAAGTTCCACCAAAAAATCCTCATTCCAAGAGAATTTAATTAGCCAAATTAAGATAGCTGGTGGCTATCCCAAAAAGCTCTGATCACAGGGCTTTTTCTATTTAACCTGACTCAGGGCTGGAGGCCATTCAGGAGAAAAACACTATCTATGGAATATTTGTTGAAAATAATCAATCATAACTGTCCAACATCATGTATTCCTGAGACAGTGATACAATTCACAGGAAGCACAAGGCTGAAAAAACTTTAAAAAGAAAAGCAAAATGGAAGAACTAGAGAATGAGACATTCGTGAGTAACTGAAAACTTTGACATAATCCTGAGGATCTGGAAGGATCTAGATAAATAAAAGTTGATATCTATTACATATTTCTGTAAAGCATAATACAAACAAAACAAAATCTATATAATTGACAAATATATATAATATCTATATAAATATATATAGAGTTAGAGATAGAGAAATATATAGACATAAGCAAGGGACAGTGTTACTCAACTTTTCTGGTGACCAAATTGGTGACTAGAGTCACTGAAACCCAGAGCTGGAAACACAAATCCCTTCCTCTATTTCCTCCCTACTTCTTCCTTCCAAGGCTAAGGGAGAAACAGTACCTTGCTAAGCAACAAGGGATGGCATGACCACAAGGCCAGTACCTCTCTCTCTGACAAATTATTACTAAGTCATGGAAAAAGCAGTATGGAGGTTCCTTAGAAAACTGGGAATGGAACTACCATTTGACCCAGCTATCCCACTCCTTGGCCTATACCCAGAGAACTTAAAATCTGCATATTATAGTGATGCAGCCACATCAATGTTTATAGCAGCCAAATTCACGGTAGCGAGATTGTGGAACCAACCTAGATGCCCTTCAGTAGATGAATGGATAAAGAAACTATGGTATATATACACAATGGAATATTATTCATCCATAAAGAATAATAAAATTATGACATTTGCAGATATAAATGGATGGATTTGGAGAGTATCATGCTAAGTGAGATAAGCCAATCCCAACAAAGAAAAGGCCAAATGATTTCTCTGATGGCACATAACGGGGGTGGGGGGGTAGGGGAGGAATGGAGGAAGGATGGATTGTATAGAGGAAAGTAAGGGGAAGGGGTGGGGAAGGAAAGATAATAGAACGTGACAAACATCATTATACTATGTATATGTATGAATATGCAAATGGTGTGATTCTACTTTGTACACAACCAGAAAAATGATAGTTGTAGTCCATTTGTGTACATTGAACCAAAAAATTAAAAAATTAAAAAATTAAATACTAAAAAAAAAAAAAAGAACCAGCCTTACATAGAGACGTGCAGATATTAAGTAACCACACGTAATATCTTAATTCTTATGTCTGTCCAATAGGCATACCAACAGGAAACTATTTTAAAAAGTACATCCATGATAACTTTCTCGAACCAAAGAGATAACTAATTTTCGATGAAAAAAAAGGCTAACAAATATAAAATATTATAAAATACTGAAGTTACACTTTTGAGAAGGAAAAATAGGAACAAATGTCTAAAAGCAGTCAGAAAAAAAATTGTTTAAAGATTAGATTAGTATTAGACAGAAGTCAAGCAATATTGGAACAAGAAATCATTATAACAATATCCTTAACATTCTGAGAAATACAACTGGGAACCTAGAATTACTAGTTATAAGAACTTGTTTTTCTTTAATTTCGTGGATGAATTAAGACATTATCAGAATAGGAGACGAGTTTCATTTAATAAAATCTACCTCACCATTTAGAAAGAACCGGCAGACTTCTTCAACAAAGACCTTGAAAACCACTGTGTGATGAAGTATTGAACAATGAACTGAATAGTTTTTGGAATTTGATGGTAATGATTAAAAATTTTTAGTCATGCTTTAAAACTTGACTCCAGTCCAGAACAAAACCGGTGGAAGTGAGGTGGGTTTAAGAGTAAGTTAGGATAACATAAAACATCAAACCACTTAAGCAAAGTTATGTTCTCATGTTTTTCAGAAATAGTATATCATGAAGATCAGTTTGATGAAATGATGGAATGAACTGTTAACGTCAGATATTGGAGGATAATTTACCAGAAAAAAATTAGTAGAGATGAATCTCTGTCAACCTAACAAGGAAGAAAGAAAAGGAACAAGCATGGCAAATAGCAATAAAATATGATGGGCCAAAGACAATGTACTTTCTGGGAATAAAATTAAATTCACCTGCTAAATAAAAGGAACTTGCATTGTGCTTTACAAAGTGTTTGCTTGTTTGTTTATTTATTTATTTATTATGGTACCAGAGATTGAACCCAGGGGCACTTAAACACTGAGTCACATCCTCAGCTCTTTTTAATTTTGTTTTGGGACAGCTCTTGCTAAGTTGGTTAGGGCTTTACTAAGCTTCTGAGGCTGGCTTTTAACTTGTGATCATCTTGTCTCAGCCTCCAGCAAGCCTGGGTTTACAGGCATGCACCACCACATTGGGCTATGAAGTGTATTCTAAATACATGTCGCTTATATGACACATTTGAAACAAAAATTCAGAAAATTTGAAATAAACTGATGTTATAAATGTGCTAGCCAAAAATGTGCAAAAACAAAGCTAGTGACAATATTAATATTAGAAAAGACAGGTTAAATAAGAAAAGAAAATATTTAGAGAGCTCAATGAATTCCCTACAGCTAAAAGGAAAAAAATCATGAAAAAATGCAAAATGCTTGTGTCTACCATTTGCTTTGAAATATATGTAGAAAAACTGAACCAGAATTTGCATCAAAAGCATAGGATAATGTACTTATTTGTACTTTTTCTAGACTACAGAAAATTTGAGAAACTGCCAAACTTATTTGCATATGAGTAAAATGATCTAAAAATTAAAGCTAGCTCAGAAAAATGGAATGTATCAAATCTCACTTAAAAATAGAAGCAAATATGGTAAACCAAATATTAGCAAATTAAATTCATTTTTATTTATTATTTAAAGAATGATGAACAATAGAGATTATCCTAGAAGCAGTTTCATTTATATTATAAACATTAAGCCACATATATAGGAAATATGATCAAATATAACATATATATGTCATTAAACTAGAGAAACAAAGGAAAGTTCCTTTACCTTAATTAAAGACCTCCCAAAGCCAAGACCAAATCAATAAAATCAAGGGAAAAAAGTTCATGTTCAGATTAAAGGAATAAAAATGAAGAGTAACCATTAAGACACTCTGAATTTCTCTAAAGAATTTATGAAAATCAGCCACTGAACTATCTGTAAACAGTAAGATCAAAATTTTGACAACAATAATTGTATAGTGATAAATAGATCAGCTATACATAAGCAGTTACCTATTTAAAAATCAATAGAAGAAATCACTTTCACATTTCATAAGAATAAACCCAATCAAATCTACCAACAATGTGCAAATTCGAAATGGAGAAAATTTCACATATTAATAAGAAATATATAAAATATTAAAATAAATGGTTCACAGATCATAACATTAACACTGAAAATATATCAACATTCCCTCAAGTAATCCATATGTTTAATGTAATCATAAAAGATTATTTAAGGAAATTAATTTTAATATCTGTATGGAATCAAAGGTGTGCACGAATATTTGAGACGGTTGAGAAATAAACAAAAGGGGGAATTTGCCCCTAAATATATTTAATTTGATTTTAAATCTGAAATAATTGAAGCAGTGTAATCTCTGATAAATAAAAATATGAAAGATTAGAGAACTCAGAGCAGACCATACACATAGTCTGAAATTCAGAGCATCAGAAGTGAAGTATTTGAAATCTACAAGAATTGGTAAAGACCATTCCATGAGAAACAGACTTTCACAAACCATTAAAAAGAAATAACTTGAACATTTCCCTGTAATTTTTTCAATATGGACAAACCATGTGTAAAGTTTATGTGGGACTGGGGACATAGCTCAGTGGTACAGTGCTTGCCTGATATGAGGCCCTGGGTTTGATCTTCAGTACTGAAAATTCTTTTTAAAAATTATGGGGAGAGGCAAAAGGATCAGAATATTCAATGCAATATTGAAGGAGAAGAGCAAAATAGAAAAATGACACTATCTAACTTTGAGACTCACTATAAAGCTACAGTGATCAAGATTGATTGATTACCAGAGTAATACAGTGCAGTACTGGTAGAAGTATAGATAGACAAATGCAACAGAATCAAAAGTCCCCAAATACATACACATTAAATAGTTGAGACAGACTAAAAATTCCACCCAAATCCATTCACTTACTGGCTGAGACCACAAATCATCCACCTGTAATCAATCAGGGCTTTAGCCCTTTCTATCCTACCATAGAGTTCCCTCTTTCTCCTATCAGAGATTTCCTCACAACTTGGGCACACACAGAATACCCAATCCTGACCACTATATGTCCTACTGGGGTAGCAGCAGTGAATCTCTCTGTCCCCTTTCTATGGGACCAGAGAAAACAGACCCAGGCACAGACCTGGGTCATGATAGCAACAATCGGATCAGACATATGTAGAAATCCTGGACCGCATGCTTCTTCCACCAAGAATACATGCATCAGGAGTTCACCCTAGAGCACTTTGGAAAGTCATTCAAGATCCCTGCCCTGTGTACCCTAGCAAAAGCCCCAATAAAGTCTCATTCTGTGTTATCTGGAATTGAGCAAAAGAAGCCTGGGCTGATTGGAAAAATCAGTGGAGATCCAGAAGGGAACTTTAGTGAATCTCAAAGAAGAGGAGCAGACCAGAGGAGACTGGCATGGTTCTACATTATGACTCACAAAGCAGCTGTCCAAATTTTCAGTATCACCAAGACTGGTATTTTGTGCCCTGGCTTTCTCCAGCTGTGTGGCTCTCCCCATATGGGTGATGCTTTCCTCCTGTTGCCCCTACCCTCTATTCTCAGTTTTTCTTTCTCCCATTTCTTTTGAGTACTGGTCTGTGTCTTAACTTTAGGAAAGGCCAATTGAGGCTGCGACAACCCTGGGGTTAAGCACTCTGGTATTTTCAATGGCAGCTCATGTTGTACGTCTCTTGTAGTCTCTGTAGGCTCTATTTTGTTATCGACAATTCTAAAATTGGTGCATCCCGGTATTGTGTTTCAATTATCCCTGCTATTTCTCCTCTCTGTGTTTTTGTCTGTAGGGATTTGAAGACTGTCAAATTTGTTTCATTTAGTGGGTCATAATCTCCATCTCTAGGCACCCCAAGTGTCATTCTGGTGTGGAGCTTGTTTGCACTTCCTTGGAATCTGCTCTTGGTGGCCCTAGGATTCCTACATTTCTTCTTTTTACATGGTTTATAAAATACCTTTTCTTTTCTTTCAGTTGTGAGGAAGCACAGTCCTGAACTTGGTAGAACTCAGACTTGATACAAGATTGAAATTCTTGAGGATTTCTTAAACGTTTAAGGCCAACAACAATCTGACAACCAATCTGTTTCCCTCTTTGTTCTCCACATTTTCCTATTTATCTCATTGCCATCATCTTGCTAAAAACATAACAGCTGGTGATAGGGACTAGGAGTTGCAAAAGAGCTCAGACTAAAGAGCCCCTAACAAAGACCTGGCAGCCTATGGCTCACTTCTGAGGGTATTGGACACTGTCCTGAAAACTTCTTTGTAATTAGACTGGGTTGGAAATTGGTAACATATGTTAATTGTTTGTTCTAGTGTCTTGTATTCGTATTTACTCAATCATTTGGTCATAACTGTGGTGCCTCCTGTTGCTATCTGGCACCCTGGCTCAGAGACCAAAGAATTTTCTCTTACCCTATTTAGCCCCTTGATGTTATGGTTTGGATACAGAGTGTCCCCCAAAGACTCATGCATTAAAAGCAATGTTCAGAGGCAAGGATTTTGGGAAGTAATGGGAGCATGAGGCTCTGGTCTAATCAATGGATTAATCCATTTATGGATTCATAATTTGATGGGTTATTGGGAGGTGGTGAAAGCTGTGGGAAATAGGGCTTAGTTGGAGGAAGCAGAAGCCGGGCTCCTGTCCTGAATTAGTTTATTTATTTATTTATTTTTGTTTCTTTTCAGTTATACATAGCAGTAGAATCCATTTTTTGTTCATAATTATAAAAGCATGGAATATATCTTGTTCTAATTTGGTCCCTAGTACGTCTTCTTTCCCTTCTCTCCCCACACCCCCTCCTCCCTTCCCTCTACTCTACTGATCTTTCTGTCATCTGCCCATTGTTAATGTTTAGATTAATTTCTTGCTGAATTGATTTACTTTGTCCCTGGACACTTCCAGTTTCTCTCTGCTTCCCAGCTGTCATGAGGTAAGCAGCTCTATACCACACTCTAATGCCATGATCCTCTGCCTAATCACAGGTCACAGCAATGGAGCCAGCTGACCATGGACTGAAACCTCTGAAACCATGAGCCAAAATTAATCTTTCCTCCTCTACATTGATTTTCTTAGGAATTTTGTCACAGCGATGGAAAACTGACTAATACACTTTTTCTTGCTGTCTGTGCTTTGTCTTTGCCCCTCCCATTAAGGATCTTCCTTTCCTAAGGGCAAGAACCTGAAGAGGCCCTATTACCCTGTATCTACTGGCTCTGATGATAATTGCAGTACTTTGGTAAGGCTAATTTATACACACATCCTTTATTCCTCTCTTCCTTGTACACTCTTCTAACTCAAACACTGGTATCCTGTCATCCTTGGCAAGGGTCTTCCTGGAACTTTTCCCTCTGCTGTTTTCTTCTTACACTCTAGGCAGCCAGTTTTCAAATTCTAGGACTAATTCATCTTAACCCCTTTCTGATATATGAAAGGGAGGGGAAGAAAGGAGTCCCGAAATATAAAGGGTGTTAGGGCGTTTCAAGGCGGCTGAATGCGGGCAGGGTATCAAGCAGCTTGCACATGCATGGAGAAATAACATAGCCTACTATGCCCAAAGGAGCAACCAATCAGGCGCTGATAAACCATCCCTAATGGTGCCTCCCAATCACCTGATGCTTCCAGCCAATCCCAGGAGGACAGGGGGTCCTTAAGCTTCCCCTCCCCAACCCCAGGTTAATAAAAACGCTGCCCCATCGAGGCCATGTCCAATTTCTCCAGCCCAGCAGCACCCTGGTGGACCTGCGAACATCGGCAGAGAGCCGTCCCAATAAAGTTTTTCTTTTTGATTCACATCTGGTCTGTTCTCCAGTTACCATCGCTTGATCAGGTTACCCCAGTCTGATCTTACAAAGGGATTGTTGGGTAAAGGTTAATGGCACATATTTGGGCTGAAGAAATTATTTTTCAAGTAATTTGCCTGGAAGCCTTGTTGATGTGCCAGGCCACATTTGACCTTGAGGGCTCCCACACTCTCAGAGACATCTGGTCTTCCTCTGATCAACCTGAAAGTACACTGTGGTTTAATGTAATCGTTTTATGTATTCTTTTATCTATTCTTTCATTTTTCTGTTTATAATGAAGTTTTAAGAATTGATTTGATCCTGGTAGATATTTCATGAGCACCAACTCTTTATTCAGCCACCAAACAAGCCTCTCACAAAATGGGTGCTAGAGACAGCATTGGACAAACCCACGAAGGACATTTCTCCCAAAATACCTAGGAATAGCTCTGACTGGGTTGTTCATAGATGCTTTTTTATTGGCAGAAATTTCTCCTGCACTTTTTAATTAAGCTTATAATATCTTAAGACTTTCTTTTTTCCTGGTGAATTCACGTTTAGATCCTGTGTGCCCAGATTGGCATTCTTGTTTAAATGGCATACCTAAATTGAAACATTTCTTGTGAGCACCATTAAGATAATTATTAAACTTCAATTGCAAGGTTAACATGTTCTACTAGTCCTCTGTCTACCTATGCTGTCTCTTCTCCTTTCTCTTTATATTAAGAGAATCAGTTATTCAAGGTTGATTGGAGCTTTATTATCTCAGCCAGTCCTAGTTAAAATATAGACAACCATGAGTTAACTCCTTAACCATTTGAAATCCCAGGGGATAAAAATGGAGGCTTTTAAAAATCCAGGCTGCTGTGAGACTTACATAAGACTTGTAAATTAAAATCTTAAAGTTTTGCCATATAAACAGGTAATCTTAACTTGTTCTTCATTTTTTAATATATAATTTGGATTTAAATATATATATGTGTATATATATATGTATGTATGTATTTCTGTCTTATACTCACTCATACTAAAATTTTACCAAGAAGTCATAAGATCTTGGTTTGTGTGGGTATGTTTCTGCATGCTACCATTGGTACATGCTATATGATATGTCTACACGGCAAAATCCTCCAAGGTAGCCTGTTCAAATTGGCAGCAGATAAGTGAGTGTTCATATAAATTAAAACATAAATTTTCATCATGTGACTTAAGTAAATCTTTGACAAGTGAGTTAATTTAAAATTTTTGGTAAGACAAAATAAAGATGTCTTTGAAATCATTAACATGTTTTACCTAGATTGCTAGCCAATCAGGAATAAATTTGTTAGATGTTTAATATGCTATGTCCATTATTTTGATGTTTCAAATAATTTTACTAGGAATAATTGTTATAAACAAGTAAATTAGGTAGATAAAATGGGATAAATGCTTGTAAATGCATATGACAGAGATAAAACATCTGAGTCATGTCTAGGTTAAAATACTGAAATGTCAATTGTAGAATGTAAATTCAACTGGTCTTAACTTCCTAAAGGCTATAAAAGACAATGTTTAGTTGCATCTATTAAATATGCTTTTATATATTGTTGGCATACACAGAAAAATAGTTTTAAGACTGTATTCTTATTTTTTCTTCAATTTTTTTTAATTTATTTAATTTTGATTCATTGAACACAAATGGAGTACAGCTACTGTTTCTCTGGTTGTACACAAAGCAGAGTCACACCATCTGTGCATTCATACATGTATACAGAGCAATGATGTCTGTCTCATTCTGTTATTATTCTTGCCCCCACCACCCCGACCCTACCCCTCCCTTCCCTCTATGCTCTCTATCCTTCCTCCATTCTTGCCTCCTTTCCACCCGCATTATGCATCATCATTCACTTATCAGAGAGAGCATTCGGCCTTTGGATTTTTGGGATTGGCTAATCTCACTTAGCATAACATAAGACCATATTCTTTCTGAGTCATTACTTAAAAATGTTACTGAGAATTAATATTATAATTTAAATGGTCAATTCAGTAATGTTTGTTTAAAGTATTAATCAGCTCTTAGTAACATTTACAAAGAAATGACTTGAAGTACAAAGGAATTGTGTATTTTATAAAGATAATTTAATGTGCTTTCCACTCTCTTTATTAGGTTTGTGATTAGTTAGGGAAATTGAGTCTTAAAGGACTTACAGTGGTATATTTAATTATCTATTTGTTTTAAAGTGTACCTGAATGACCTGATTCATAACTCTGGTTAAATGAATAACTATTATTTCACAGTGAGATGTGATGTATGTTATTGATACAAATATTCTATACATTATATAAAATTTATAAAAGTCTGAAGGCCCTGGTATAATGCTATCAGTCACAATTGTTATCCAAAAATGCTGTGCACAATAGAAATAACTAAATTGTTTTGTCAGTTGCTAAATTCTCCTTGAAATTCTAACCATGACTCTTCTTTTATCATTCACAGTTTTGATTCTTTTCTAAAGCACTGATACTCAGATGAATTAGATTCTAACAATTACTCTTGAATATGGTTTTCTAATAATACTAGATATCTTTGATAAACTTTGTAAAAATTGACATTATAGTAAAAATATTATGATTTTGATTCAAAATTATCATACATCCTGGATTTGTTTTCCTCTTGTTAATTTTGCTTTTACTTTCTTTCTTCCTTCCTTTTTTTCTTTTTCTTTTTGTTTTTTTTTTTTTTCATTGTAATTATTGCCTATCAAAATCCTGTAGAAGTACAACTCCTAAAAAGTAATCTAGCTTAGTGTTTTGTGAGGCTAACTATCACCTTCAGTAAAAATAGGATTAAATTTACCAGTGGACACCAGTGCCCCTATTATCTGGAGAAAATTACAAAGCTAGAATTAAAATTAATTACTCCCACTTCAAAACTTGTGGAGTAGCCTCCTAGTTGTTCAACAACTAAGACTTGGAGAGCAAAGCCAAAGAGGATAAAAAACTTAAGAGAATAGCCAGTACTTTTATCCTCACCCTCCAAGATCAACTGGAACCCAGGGGACAATGGGATTCCTCTAAAAAAGCCCTGAAAGTCTGGTAAGTCACCAACCTGCCTATCGGGGGGATTACAAAGACCTCAGATACTAGGATCCAACCAGTGCACATTCCACAAAGAGAAAGGTCATTGAAAAGAAATGCCCCCATGCTACTAAAGGAAGACATATCGTCAATGGGATGCTGACCCATCCCAGAAAGTAACCCAACTGGTAAGGGAAAAGACAAAGGAGACAAGTGGCTCTTTACAAGGCTCCTGAAGATCTGCTCAATGAGAACTAAAGCATCTAGGTCAATCAGTGTGCATACTTCCAAAAGAAAGAGCACTGAAAGATGAACTGCCCTAATTACACCAGTGAGGACCAAACAAGTAGAATGCACTCCATGCCCAGGCATGGTCACCTGAAGATCTACAATAAAAAAAAAAAAAAGGAAAGATCTTTATGAAACTATCATGGTAACTCTTACTGCAACCAAACTTAAAAGAATGCTAGGTTGGATCCACTTCTCCCAAATCCAACTTTTATCTTCTTTAGATACACAAGTCTCATCATGAAACAGCCTCATCATGTACCTATGAGCTGCCTTAAGACTACAAGAACCTATTCAGGCAAATAAGCCTACACACAGATAAGTAATGTGTAGATCATGCTACTGACCTTTATCTTGGTAACCTTGATTCTTATCACTCCCGTTTTGTTGTTGTTGTTGTTTGTGCAGAAACATCTTTTCTGTCCTCGCTATGTACAAAATTTTTCACTCCTGTCATGCACCTGGGTCTTTCACTCCTATGTGCTCTTCTGGCTAACATAACCAAAGGCCAATGGGAAGACAATACTATAATCAATGTAAGTCAAGTGACAGTTTTTTATTGCTGTGACCAATATACTAGACAAGGAGAACTTGAGAGGAACAAAACTTTATTGGCCAGCAACTTAGCAACTTCATTGTGGAAATTCATGAACCATTAGTAAGGCCATAGTATCTCCTTCCCTCATACCACTGGTGGACAAAGTCCTAGAAACCAGAAAAAATTCAACTGCTCTTTCCATTTGCAGAATCTGGTTATTCAGCCCCTCTGGAAAGTGCACTGGCTGAAAATTCTACCATCTTCCTCCTAAACAAGGCACTAGCATCTTATTGTACTCATCACCTCTGGTTCAATTCTGATTGCACCCAAGGATACCTTGCTCCCTCAAAGGTATCCAAATTTCTCAAAACCTCCACTTCTTCACACTGTAACAGGAGGGCCATAGACTTTATCTCAGCAGGCATAAGGGCCACAATAGGTATGACTGAATCATGGCAAAGGTTTGCCTACCATGAAACCACCCTGCACAATCTTAACCAATCTAGCCCCCAAATTGAAATGGTCACATTAAGCACTCTTGAGATTTTCATGGGACTTAAGTATTCCCTTAACTCCTTAGCAAATATAGTCCCTGAAAACTTTCTAGCATTAGATTATCTCCTAGTGGAACATGATGGTGGATTAATCCAACACCTACTACACTTCAATTACACAGGAAAAATGGAAGTAAACCTAAAGTCTATAAGTGACCAGAAAAAATAACTACACACTTTTAAACAGGGCAAGGCTATGGCCACCTCCATTTGGGATGTGGTTAAGTCTGCCCTAAACTTCCTAACTCAGTTCCTTCTTTTCTCAGATTCACTAGTTGTTATTACACTATTGTGAATCTTTGGCCCTCATATTTTTAATCATTTGATAAAGCTTGTATCTTCTAGGTTATAGCAATTCCATGTAAATATTATGGTTGTGCAAGGATTCCAACCATTATCTTCAAGAGAGGAATCAGGCCCATATAGATCTTTAGAACACTCAGCAAGAGGTTTTATGCCTTAGGGAATCATAGGATTCACATGTCCATGATAGGAATGCATCACTTACAGAAGATGAGATCTTCAACACTTTTCCTTAAAAATTAGAAAAATTTCTCAGGAGTGAATAGGATAAACTTGAAAAAGGCTCAAAACACTCCACCCAGATCCACCTGTGCACCTGCTGAGACCACAAATCACCCCCTCCTGCCTATGACCAACCAGCGGCCAGAGCTCTTTATACTCCAACCACTAAATTTCCTCTTTCTCCTGTCAGGGATTTTCATGTAACCCTACATACACAAGATGCTTGATCCTGACCATTAAAAGACCTACCTGGATTGGTGATAGTGAGCCCCTCTGCCTTCTTTCAGTTGGCAAAGGGCAAAATGGCCCAACATGCATAAGCACATTGCTGTGTCAGGTGCAACCTCAGTGCCATGATCAATAATCTTAGATGAGATGTGTGCAAAAATCCTGGAAATGCACAACTTTCATCAACAGTACTTGCATGAGAAGATCAAAGGACTAAAAGTGTTTCACCCAGTGGCCCTTCAGAGAGCCAGTCCAATTATCCTGTCCCTATGCTGTCTCCCATAAGCTTGAGCATAGCCTCAATAAAGACTTATTCAGTTGGTATTGCTTGCTTGTTAGTGATTTCTATTTCAAATTGGGCAAAAGAAGCATGGGTGATTGACAACATAGTCTACTGATCTTTGGCAAAGAGGTAAAATCAATGAAATGGAGCAAAGATTATCTTTTCAACTTGGAAAAAATTCACATTCACATGTGGAAAAAAATGACTCTGGACACAGACCTATGTCCTTCACAAAAGTATCTCAAAATGGATAATAAACCTAAAGTTAAAATGGGAAACTATAAAGTTTCTAGAAGATACAAAGGAAAAAAATCAAGATGATTTGGAGTATCATGTTTCTTTGGTATGATAATGAAGGCATGATCCATGAAAGAAATAATTGATAGAATAGACTTCATTAAAAGTTAAAACTTCTATGAAAGACAATGTTAAAAGAATAACAAGACAAGACACAAACTGGGAGAGAATATTTACAAAGGACATGTCTGATAAAGTACTGTTATCCCAAATATACAAAGAACACTTAAGACTCAACAATAAAAGTGAACAATTTAAATAAAAGATGTCCCGAAACAGACACCCCACCAGAGAAGATAAATGGATGGACAATAAGCATCTGAAACATGCTAAGCATCATATATAGTTAGGAAATGCAAATTAAAACAACAATGAGATATTAGTACCAAACTGTAAGAATGACCAAAATCCCAGACAGATATCACATCAAACCTTGGAATGAATATAGAGCAGCAAGAAATCTTATTCATTGCTGGTGGGACTATGAAATGGTATAGAAGGCAGTTTGGCAGTTTCTTAGAAAACTAAACATATTCTTACCATATGATCCAGAAATCACATTCCTTGATATTTACCCAAAGGATTTAAAAACTTATGTCCTGAAAACAAATTACACATGGATGTTTATGACAGCTTTATTTATATTGGCGAAACTTGGAAGCACCCGTGATACTTTTCAATAGGTGAATGGATAATTAAACTATTATTCATATAGATAATAGAATTTAGTACCAAATTACATAAACAAACAGAGAAAAATTTAAGCCATGAAAAGGTTTGGAGGAAACTTAAATGCATGTGTTTAAATGAAAAAAGCCAGTGTGAAAAGGCTATAAACTGTATGATTCCAACTATGATTCCTAAGACTGCATACGGTATGATTCCTGGAAAAAAGCAAAACTACAGAAACAGTAAAGAGATCAGGGATTGCTAGGGTGTATTAGGGAGAGAAAGATGAATAGATGATGCACAGAGGAGTTTTAGAACAGTAAAGCTATTCTGTGTGATACTACAGTGATGGATAAATGCCATTATACCTTTATCAAAGCCCATAGAATGTACAACTTCAACATTCAATCCTAATGTAAACTGTAGTCATGGGGTGATAATGATGTGTCATTGTAGGTTCATAGATGATAACAAATGTACCACTGTGGTGGGGGATGTTGACAGTGGATGGAGAAGATTGTGCATATGTGAGAGAAGGGACCATGTAGGAACTCTACCTTCTGCTCAATTTTTGCTAGAAACCTAAAACTGCTCCAAAAAAAAAAAGGTCTATTTTAAAAGGAAAATGCATTCATATTTGACTATTATAATGTGAAATTATTTTTAAATGGTCTTAAATATACTCTGAATTCATAAATTGATTTCAGTCCTTTGCAGGATATTAATAATGATACAAAAGACCAGAGGACAAAAACAAATAGAAATCCAATAATGAAAAGTCTAAGATGAAGGGACAAAAGATGAGAACACAATATTGATAAATCAATGCAAGGAGTTTATTATTCAAGAAAATGAAAGCAAGTTTTATCTACTATCATAAGCACAGTAACTTTTTAATACCTTATGTATGCTGATGAAAACAACGGATAACATTTAAGAAGACTCACTGCATGCCCAGAATTCTTGCTAAAGATTTGGTATGTAATAACTCTTTTAATCATTGTAAAAAAAATCCCATAGGCAGGTACTGATATTTTATTTCCATTTTATAGATGAGGGAAAGGATGAAGTATATTAATAGATTTTCTGTGATATAAACATCCTTACTTTCTTGATTAAAAAAAGCATGTGATGATGTAATGAGCTGCTAGAATTCATTTGTTAATACTGTAACTAGAATATTGTATTAAATTGGTACAAAATCCTAGTTATAATATAAACATATATTTAATCTTTCATATATATTTATTTTCTGTTTATGTAGACAATCATGGATTAAAAGTATTAAGACTCCTATTAATTAATAGGTGTCATTCTCCTTGAATATTCATAATTTCTGATTTAGTATTGTTACTGTTATGTTATCTGGTACATAGATGCTCATAATTGTTTCATCCATAATAAGAGGGTGATTTTTACCTTTATCATCATAATATATCTTTCTTTTTGTCAGCATAATTTTGACTTTATGCAGATTTGTCTCTGATTAAGGTTGTGAGTACAGCTTACTCTTCATTTTTAATTGCCTAGTATGTTTTCCCATTCTTTTGTTTTTCAAGCATGCTGAATTCCCTTACTGTAGACACAAAACATAGAAAACTATTTTGTTTTGTAATCCAATCTGAAAATATTTCTGACAGGAAATGAGAAAAGCCATTTACATTTATTGGTATATTAGAAATGTTGACTTGTGATTCTGCCACATTGTTTTATGTTGTTTCCTCTTCTTAGAACTTTGCACAATTTCTTCACTCTGTGTTTAATTTTCTATTTTTTTCTCTATGTGTATATTTTAACCATTTATGAAGGTTTTTTATTTTATTCTTGATACTTCCAAAATTATTCCTTTATAAATTCGTAGCATTTTCTCTATTTTTATAGACTATGTGGGTTAGTTCATTAAAATAAGCAATGTTAAAAATTTGTGTTTCTTGTTCTTCTCTTTCAATATATAATTTATTAAATTTAATCTTGTTTATAATTTACCTTTGGATTATTAATTGTTGGAACGCTTATTTGTTGCTTTAAGTGATTTTCTTTGATACCCAGAATTCAAATTACCAATGACTTTATTCTCCATCTTCTTTAGTACTTCTAATCCAAATTTACTTTAGATATTTAATTTTTATATTGTTGGGATCTGTGAGATTTAAATTTCATTTTGTAACTTGTATTCTCAGAACTTAGATTATTAGATGAATGCATTCAATTTATTAACAAAAATAATCGGTGTTTTAATCCAACGTGTCTCTTCCATTTATCTCTTAGAAAGTTTAATAGTCATTTCTTTCATTTCATTTTCAGTGATTTCCTAATGTTGGGTTCATAAGAAAAATATTCCCTGAATTTTTTCATGTAGAAAACTCTTTGCTTATATCCGTTGTGCTTAAAGTACTATTTAGCAAAAGAAAAAAGAAAAAAGAAAAAAAAAAAAACAGCTCTCATTGTGTTTTCTTTGGTATCTCATAGGCTTTGCTCCACTGATAGTGAATGATTCTATTCCACTACTGAATGTTGCAATAAGGAATCTTGAGAACAATATCAACATTTTCCTTTATGTTACTGATTGGTTTGCTTACATGCTCAAAAGTTTCTTTTTTACTATCTAAATCCTAGTTACTGTGCTAGAATAACCTTGATCTTGTTGATTCTGTGGCAGTTTTTTCTGGTAATCATTTAATCATTGTTTCCTTTCAAAGAGAAATTCAAAGTCTTATTTTAAGAATGTTTCTTTCTTTAATGATATATTTATTTTTTCCCCTTATTTGTTTTTACTCTCTAGGGTCTCTGTGTAACTATTGGACTATTTTGGCATATCTTCTCCAACTTTTATGTCTCTCTAAGCCTATTTTTTCTTTACTTCCATTTTGCTTTGCTAACCTTTCTCATTTCTTCCTTTTCTTTCCCTGATTATCTCAATCTCTGTTTATGTTGTAATTCTTCTATTTTCATTTTAATTTGTAATGATTTTATTTTTTCTTTCACTTTTCCACTGAGATTTGCCAGCTACGTGTTGCTGGCTCCTCTTGTCTTATCATCTCACCCTAGGATCTTGCAGTTGTGCCATTGTGGTGTTCACTCACAGAGGCAATTCGTTCTTTGTGCCTTTATGGAAATTTAAGGCAGCATGTTAAGACTTATTTTTCAACTTCCCCATGGTGACATTGTTATGGCATGGTTTTTCTGGTTGGTTTTTCTGTTCCTCTGGAGGTTTTTATCTATATTATTTTTACATTGATACTGTATTCATTCTTTTTTCAATTACTCAAAATTAACTGAGTTCAATTTTTCTCATCTAGTTTCCTGGGATAAAGAGAGGGGAAAAATAGCCTTCTATGGTTTACAAAGTTTTCCCCTTTGTTGTTGCTACAGGAATAGGTTGCTTTTACCAAATACTGCTTTTCTGTCTCATTTTTGTGTATTCCTCCATTACTTCTTACAAAGCATATCCATGAGGGCTTTTGTCATCAAACTTACTTAATCCAGTTCCCACACCAGTTGCTGCAAAGAAGATTTCACTAGTGAGGATGAACAGCACACCTTCAGGAATAGTACTTTTCTTAGTTTTGTGAGATTAACCACAACTGAGTCCCCTCTACATTTCCCATGCTTTTTCCTTTTGCAGCTGCAGCCCAATTCCAGTTCCTGAATCCATTGTTGTAACCTAAGAAAATAAATTTTGCACTTCCAAGCAAACCTACTCTTTCAAAGTACATTTGTGTCGCTACATTCTAAGATTAGATCACAGGGCCCACTCTCTTTTCTTTTTCATGCTTTCTCTTCTGAGACTCAATGTTATAATGCATAATTCAGGGTTACGCTAATAGATATGAAAAAGGGAAAAAGAGTACAAAAGGATAGAGAATGCTGTAGTGAGGGGACAGAAAAGTTTTCATCCAGCCTTAGAATCTAAATTGAAATCCAAATCCTCCAGCAGGAGAATTGGAATGCCATTTCATCTTTTATCATCCTCTTTTTGTCTCCAGTGGGCCAAGTGAGAGAAGTAAACTGATATTCAGAAGTTAGAAACTTATTTTGCTTGTGCTTTAAGTGTCACCCTTTGTCATTGCTTGGATTTAAAGCTATTTACTTTGCATTCTTCTCTTTACCATTTCACAAACATAAAATGAGACTGCATGCATATTGCTGTTGCGATTTCATAATCAAATATGGGAAGAAAAATATTTAAAATTCTCAAAGGCAGATTACCTCACTAAGAGAAAGATATGGGATATCCTAATCAGGTATAAGAAAATGAGATTTAACTAATTCCTGATTCCAAACTCTGCCTAAACAGTTAATGGCATTGGTAAAAATTTACTGCTCACCTATAATAAAGACTTTGAGAGCTAAATGAATTGTAGTTCTCCACCAATCATTTTCTTTCTATGGTCTTTGAAAGAATAGCAGTTGGTAAATTTGCGTGGTGCACCTCTGGACATCTGGAGACAATAGCATATGCCTTTTAAAGGTGAGGAGCATTAGAGGAGTTTAACCATCTGTTGTTCCCATAATGAGGAGGTGCTTCTCTCATTAGGATCATTGGATAGATGTGAAACCAAATATTTTCATTAGCAGATATACTCAACAGGAAAGATTCTAACAAGTTGGGAATATTGAGACCATCAAATAGTACTTTACCACTGAGATTTAACTTTTTTGTTTTTCTCATGTAGAGGTATACAAGAAGATCTAGAGGGTTTTCATTAACGTTTGAGTATGGCTTAGTGCATTAAAAATGTTTTTCCTCACTGCATGTACAATTGAGAGTGGACTTAATATGAATACATTTGTTATATAAGACATACTTATGTAAAATAAAATACTCAGATTATTTCTTCTAGAGACTAAGATCCTTTAGGCTTTTATGATTGTCTCTTTAGTAAATGGAAGATTACTTCAATTTTTTTTTTCCTTTTTTAAAGCAACCCCACACAAGAGAAACCAAACAAAATTAGAACCTCTTTCCTTCTTATTTCTGACAAGGAATAATAGCTCACTTTATGTGTTGAGGCAAGTTTTACTAGACTTCTTTTTCCAATCATATCTTTTACACACAGTAACTTGTACTTGCTCTCTGCTGACCCCCAACTACCTCAAGAATATTATCAAACAAAATTATGGTTCATCGAAATCAGTCAATAATACTCCGATTGTTTTTTATATTTACTGAATGTTTGAATTCATTCCCTCAATCTTGAGAGTGTACCGGGACACTGAATACAGTATCTATAAGCATTCGAGTCTTTGTAGTTTCTGAACATACAAGGTTGATTTACAGTCCAAAAGAGTAAACAAAAATTCACAATCAGAAAGCCCAGCCAATCCAAGGATAATGTTGGGGGCGGAATTGAAAGCTCTGCAATGAAGAGGTGGGGAAATATTTCCATTAAATGTGCTAAATCGAGTTTAAAAAAAAATATATATATATATGTATATGTGTGTATATATATATATACACACATATATATATATACACACACACACACATATACATTGGGTAAAGGAAGGCAGAGAACCAAGACAAGAGGTAATAGACTGTAGCTCTGCCCTTCACAGTAACAACCTTTCTAGATCGCTGAGTACACGGTTCAAGGTAATGAGGTCCAAAGATCTTCCCCACCGCCCCCCACCCCCACCTCGGACTAGCTGGTCAACCCAGGCAGCAAGCAAACACCGCCACCCTTGCCCTGGCAGCAGCTCCAAGGGGCAGGCGAAGGTTGCCTGCATTGAGCTCCCTGCTGGCGCCTTCTGGTCGGACAGCCGGTGCCAAAGAGCGCCCAGGGAAACAAATAGCAATGGGGAACTACACAGATGTCATGGATGCACATGTACGATCACGATCTGACCGGAAAGGGGAAAGAGGGAGGGTGACAGCCCGAGATCTTGGTCTGGTAGCCGCTGCAATGGAGCGGGTGGCGGTGTGTGCGCGCACAGGTGCCACAGGCCGGTGGCGCGGAGAGCTATCGCGTTAGCCTGCCGAGCTCAGCACCCTCACCAGAGCGTTAAAGCCCTAGCTGCGGCCGAGCCAGGGCAACCCCCAGACTGAGCTATAAGAGGAAGAGCCCAAGGAAAGGGCGCGAAGGGGGACGCAGGGTATGTGGGGGGAGGGGGTAGAGACACATCGCCTCATCCTGTTTCTCCATCCTGAGCTCATCTGGTGGGAACCTTTGCTGGGCTCTTGTGCGTCTCCTTGCCCCCTCCCAACTCTGAGTGATCATCTCCCCCTTTCCCCACGCTCACCCCCTCCCTCCGTTTCTTCCCTCCCTCCCTACCGCGTGCCTCCTCCCCTCCCCCTCGCCTCCCTCCTCTCCAGCGGCAGTAGCAGTAGCCGCTCCAGCGGAGACGGAGATGGGCAGAGAGCGCGCGAGGCGCAGCAGCTCCAGATCCACGGCTCTCCCCGCCCTCAGTTCCCTGCGCCCCCGCCGCCGCTGTCGCTGCCTTGGTGTCCCCCGACTCCAGTCCCGCTCCTAGGACAGCGCCGCCACCGCCGCCCGGCCCTGCCTGCAGCCTGCGCCGCGCAACCCTCGCGTGCGCCCCGGATGGCGCTTTCCCCCCAGGACCGGTGAGTAACCAGGAGAGCTCAGGGTGTCAGATGTCAAGGGTTGGCGCGGAGAGAACGTCTTTAGATTTGAGAGACAACCCAAACCACCTGCTGTGATTCCCCAACCTCCTTGTACAGGGGTCTCCTGAGCGGGCTGCTTCGTGGTCCCTGAGGGGATGTTTGGTTTCAACTCCACCTGCCGGCAACCTGAACCCTTTCCCTCTCAGGGACAGATGCTTACATCTCTTGGTCCCACCTCACCTTCCAGCTCCTGAGCTTCCACACTAACAGCTACAGTGGATGGCCCCGACCCTATCGTCACTCCAAACAGGGTCATCCCTGCCTTCACTGTCCCTGTGGCTTCCCCTTTCGAATTCCCCCTTCTGCCAGCGCCCAAACGCCCCCATGTGCCACCCTCACCCGTTCTGGTGCTGAGAATTCTTTACAAAGTCCTCCCCAGACCCACCTTCCTTCAGTGGGTCCAGAGCCCCACTGTCCCGCTGTGTTCCTCCTGAGAGTGACTGATCCTTTCAGTAAATTCTGACCTCATTCCCTCCACACGTTGCTGTCTCTCCAGCTCTTCTGACAGTCACCTCAGGAAATTGACACTGACACACCGTGATCCTGGCTTCTGTTACCCTTACTGTGTTTCTCAGCACCTGGGCTGTTTAGGGAATGATCAAGCACGGAAAAGGAGACAAGAATAACAAATCTTTTGGGACTAAACTTTTTGTTATTGTTGTTTTAAAGCGCACAACTATTCACATGGCATGGGTTCGTTCTACTCTGAAATTTACAGCTGGGCAGAAGGAACAATCTTATTTTAACTATTCCTTCAGAAGGGGTCTTTTCAGACTGGGAACAGAGCACCTGACTGGGTGGTGAATCGCATTCAGCAACAATACTATTAAAAGCTCAGCAACTCCAGAGGATAAGAAGCTTTTTTCTTGAAGGAGAAGTGGGTGGCGTCAACTTACCCTTTAAAATCTTCTTTGAAATAGCAAAAGCCAAAGCCCTTATTTTTCTTTAGGTTTAGTGGCTAAGAGGGGGATATAGCAGGATTAGAAAACATTGTACCAAAGAGGCTCTGCACTGTATGTGTGCTTCCTGTGTTGTGTAGCATCTTATCCAGACAATATTTCCAGGGAAGTTTTCTTAAGGTAGCAGCCTTTTCTTATGAGATCACATTTACTGTTTTAGTATTTCTAGTTGGTTTGAGAAAAAATAGGCAGTTGCTCAATGAATGAATATGACCAAGGGAATTGAGGGAATGAGTGAGCAAGAGGGGAGATCATTTAAATGCTAAAATTTGTATTCCAGATTCTTCATGCATTTCAATCTTAAAAAGAAACTAATTCACAAGCAACTTGTATGTTTTTTAAGTTATGAAATGTATTAATTTCAACATTACATTTTATTCTTTGAGCCCTTGTTCATAGATCTTATGTTCCAAGAATAGAGATAAGAGTATTCAGAAATAAATGTTAGAAACTTTGAAAGGTACCCTGTTTAAGTTTGTGATATGTGAGTATAATTTCTTGGCATTACTATACATAAATTCATGGAATAAGAATTAAATTGTCATTCTGGTTCTTATAGTTGGTGGACAGAGAAGATGTATGCTTCTTCACCTTAAAGGAATAAGTCTCTGCCTGTACAAGAAATAAGAAAGGAAAGTTGAGCAATTATCTTGAGAATTTGTTAAGTGAGAGATGCCTTAAAATCTCCCCTTCTCTAATGTCAGGAATTTTTTGTTGTTGTTGTTTTAACTCCAACTATATTGGAGATTTTATTTCTCTTTTCTTGTGTAGACATAGAATGCAGTGACAAGTAGGGGTTTTAAGTAAGTACGGGCAGCTGCATTGAAAGTCGGGGGGGCTACAAATAATGGCGTTATTGTCAGTTTTTAAAATTTGGAAAGTTTGGTTAATTACATTTCATGTTTGAGTAAAAGGAACATTCAAAACTACATATTCAAACTTGCAATTATTGCAAATTCTCACCATGCCATGTGGATAGTTAAGGTAAAGTTAGGAGCAGAAACAAAAGATCATTTAATTTATTCTCTAAATACATTAACCCTTCAAGTAACAATGGAGTAATTACTATGCAGGTTTTGTCCAACAGTAATGAGTCTATATTGGAAAAGGAATGTCCCAACTGAACGAAAGGGAAAGCAAGAGTAATGCTGACAGATCGACTATTACTCATAATTGTGATAAGTTCAAGGCAGTGTATTCTAACGTAATTCTAGTTAATGTCAAAATGTTAAAGTGGTCTCAGTCTTATATATGAAAATGAAAGTTACTATGCCATAAATTATAGCAGGAGTTTCTGTTAAGAATACATGTTGAGTTGGAACTCAATATCTGTCTGAATTTAGTATCATTGTCACTAATACAGCTATGCAGAACACAAGAGGAGACTGATATATCAATAATGGAATGGCATATCTTTGAGAACCATTAAGCTCTATCTTTTGATGCTCATAATTATTATCTCCCGTAGGATAGGTCTAAATTAAATGTTTGCATTGGTAAAAATAAATTGAAAATTGTGGAAATGAAATATATTACTCTATCAACAAGTTGCTAGTAGTTGAACGTTCTATGTGCAGCAATTTTTTCTTGGATGTGTGGTGAGGAGAAGGGCTGAAATAGAGAAAGTAGCAGGAAGACAGACAGAAAAGGGAAGAGTAAAACTTGTGAATACTTGCATAATTTCTTTAATCAATGAAGTTAACTAAATATGAGTTCTTTTATTTCGATTCTTGAAATAACTGCTGTTTCCAACTTGAATTTTAAGAAATGCCTCATTAATTACAATAAAAATGTAACTTTTTTCTCATGAAATCATTCATTGATTTTATTCAGTACAATTTACTGAGGAGCACAGGCATTTCCTATAATCTCATTTTCTAATGAACTAAATAAAATTCTAGACAAAATTAAAAACAAAGCTTTGTAAGAAGGACAGCACACATCCTCATACCTATCATTATGGTATTAGATAAGTAATTTAGTGTTTTATGTGGGCAAGCTGATCTAGTCAAGTGATAACCACATAAAATATTTTCATAGATTAATGTATATTTTTCATATCACCTTATTGATATTGGTGGATGTATTATTCAATTTTATGGATATTTGCATTTTTATTTAAAATTTCACAAGTCTCTTTATTTTGAAATGTAAATTTCATGAATTCCATATAGCCCCCAAATTGCACTGGTAAGTATCAAATCATTACATAAAATCATAATGGTTGTTTTCTATTTTCATTCTGCAAAAGAATATTTAGTAAAATGCATTCTCAAAGAGCAAGTATGCAAAATGAATATTTCAAAACTAACCTGATCATTCAACCAAAGTTTTACAACAATGCTATCAAAGTGATACACTCATAAATCAATTTTGATAAACCATTCAAACTCTGTGATTTCATATGTGATTGCATAAAATAGCATTCATTTAGCTACAAATGGAATGCATGACATTCTTAATAGAAGCATCTCAGAATTTAGGTATTGATTATAGAATATAGAGAACATTCCATATTCATCATTTTACTAAAGACTTGTCCAAGTTTCTTAAGTAGTTAATAGAAACAATTAGAATCCAGGTCTTCTGACTTCATGATGAATCCATCTTCCATTAAATAAAACCAGCCCTCCCCTTATTTTATTTTAGGAAAGTAATAAGGGAGAAATCAATTTTAGTATAAAAGGAAATGGAAAATGAAATAAAATAAAAGGTCTGTGCTTCTTCAGGAACTACCTCAATGCTTAGTCTTAATACCATGATGGTGGATGGTAACCAGTCTTTTGTTCTCTGTTTCTCATCTTCAGGTTGAAGCTTGGAAAATTGCCCTATACCTGGTCTTACTAAAATCTTTTCATATTTTTGCATAAGTTTCATCATAAAATTTTTGTTCCTACAGTACAGTTTCCTCCATAGTAATAGTATGCTATGGCTGCTTCCACTTCTACTTTTATATATACTTGATTGAAATTTTTTTCTAAAATCTGATATTGGTTTCTATAAGCAAATAATGGAAATGAACATCTAATTTTATATATTGTCATCTCTATGCTTAATTAATCTTTATGTCACCACAGAGGAAGTTTATACATTGAAGTGTTTTATTTTTTTATTTTTATTTTTGTCTCTATAGATTGCGAATAGTTCAGGTAGTCAGGGAAGATAAATTTCACGAAGTTCCAAGTCCAGAACAGAAAATTTTGGTACTTTTAACTTTCTCTTCACTGATGGCTAGAGGAATCAATGACATTGAATGACTTAATTAATGAGGAAATGTCATCATTACTGGGTAAAGATTTCATATGTATTCTTGGTGATGGTGGCTTATCAGTGTCACTGAGTCTAGGAAGATAATGTGGTGATTTTTGTGTTTAACTCAATTACATCATCTGGACCAACACTGCATTATCTTAATGTGACTGGATTGATGGAAGTTAGGGGAATCTGTGATTTTTGGACTGCTCGGTATTTGGCTCAAAAGATGTGGAGGAAACCTCTGTTAAGTTTTCCTTGTTGAAGAAATTGGCCTTTTTTCAACCTATGATGTGAGCTTATCTGAAAGGAGAACTACATCTCTATTTCACTAAAAAGTGTATGTTTCTGTGGCTTCCTAAGTTAATGACAACTCTAACAAAGCTTTTTGATTCCTTGGGAACCTACCATCATGTTTATTAGTATGAACTATATATCCATGGTCTATATATATATATATGTATACACATATATATATACATATATATACACATATATATATTTATATATGGTTTAAATCACATATTGAGTTCATTAGTATATATATATTCCCATACTAATGAGTTCAATATGTGATTAGACCATAAAGTGATTAATCTAAAGAAAATGTGGCTAATTATATAATTAAAACATTAAAACATAGGTTTGAAAGGTTAAGCTCATCTTTTAAGAACCCTACATCTTTAAGAATCTTTCACAGGGAAGGGTACAAAAAAGAGGAGAGGGTGTACACAATGTATGTATTATACCTCCAATAGTTAAAAGTTTTCAGACTACTTTAAGGAAATACACTGAAACATAAAATGGTAACTGAAAAAATGTCTGTATCTTACTCTGATAATGAACATTTGTTGAATAGTTTACAGCTGAATGATAAAAAAGAAAGATGATATATAGCTGGGATGATAAAACATATACTCAGGAAGAAATTGTTTTGGGAGGATATAATGCCACATTCCAATAAGTAGCACATGCTATCTAACTTAGAACATGACTGGACTGTTATTTTCACAGTCATGAAAACTTTATAATACATTGTTACAAAATAATGGCTTAAAACAACTGTAGGTGCCCAAATGATATTACAAGAAAGGCTTGTCATACACAGAAAGAATATGATTCATTTATTTCCATTGTTGGTTTACCAAGAAAAAAAAAAGATATTTGGATCTTACATAAATGGAAAAATGTGAATAATTCCTAAGTTGTTGTCTTTGTTTTATTAGTTTTTCACTACTGTCTTTACTACATTCATTATGTCAAGAAAGTGACTGAGTTAGATGAAGTGATATAACTGGATAACATCAGGGAGATATAAGGACACTTTTGATATGAGATGAGCCAGGAAACCTAGGGCTGTTAGTTACAGTGGTGTGACACTGCCCTGATTTGTAGTAAGGCCACTGAGCTTTATGATAGGTAAGACCTGTTGACTTCCAAAAACCATGAAGGGTCTGAGGTTAGTTTAACCCATCAAATGTAGTATGAATAATGGACTTCAGTCTTTGTTTTGAAAGGACTACATGAAGGCTGTCAACTGAAGGTTGTCAGTCTCACTTGAAGGGTGTCAGTCTAACTTGTGTCATTTGTTCACAACAATAGCATGGTGTCATTTGTCTGCCCCACTAATGGCTTAGCGGTAGTTACAGAATTGGGGGTATAAAAGGCACCCAAAGTGCCTTTTATATGACAGATATTTTACATGGGAAAGGGAGAAATTGGACCCATCCTTTGTTATTTCCAATAAATTTAATGCTGTGGTGAAGGGCAATATAGATCAAATCATGGGCAAATATACCAGGTGGAAAATAGTAGATCTCATAGACAGTTAAATTTAAGACCCTTGGAATAGTTTGCAAATTTCTTTTTAATTTCAAGCTGAGATACCACTGAAGAACCAAGTGGGCTGTAAGCTTGAATATAACTATTTCTATTTGATAAATAAGATTCCCAGGACCCTTTCTCAACTTATTAGTCATTGATTCTGACTTCACCTGCCCCAAAATGAAATATCAGGTCAGTGACAGGCCACTATGGGTCAGGAGTTCAATTTTGACAAGAATAGCAAGTTAATAGCTGCTTTTCCATAGAAGTGTACCTGACAGGGATACAGTCTTTGCATTAGTGAGGTGACCATTTCAAAACCCTAACGGGCATTTCAATTGAAGGCTATTTCCCTTTTCCAGAAACTCCATTCTGCAAAATCATTACTCAAAGAGACTTGTTGCTCACAGGTTACTTGAGGATATGAGGCCGCCAAAGTAGAGAGCAGGCTGCAGTTTGATGGACAAATGACAACTGCATGTTTCCATCTTCATTTAAAGGATACTGAATTGGGGGATTAACCAATACAAAGCTCCAAGTAGAATTTCCAAGTGAGACATATATCCTCTCCACTTCCTAATAACCAATACCAAAAGATTTCAATAAACTGTTGAGAATCATTATTTTGAGTTGGGAATGAATAGGCAGAATATTTTCTTTGACTGCTGGAAGAATATTCCCATATAGTCTCCAGAAACTTTGACTAGCAGAGCCCTGATTTTCTCACAATAAGCCACCTTATTCTGTACAGCTATGGGAATAACAAGGTCAAATTATTGCAAGGGAAATTTCTCATTGCTAATCAATAGACCATCATCTATATAGTTGAAGCTCTAAATTTTTAAAAAGTGAGATTGTGGAGGCTCTCATACTAATCCAGTATTACTGATGGCAAATGGCAGAGTAATTTAGGCAATCTTGGTGGTAGGTAACTTGTAATGACTGGGAGATTTACTATAAATGTGTTTTGGTGACCATGTCATGTGAATGTGACTTGGTCTTTGTCCTCAGGAGCCAGAAGTATAGGGGAAAAAAAGCCTTGGCATAGTCAAAGACAGAATTCCAGGAGTTTAATCTTTGCAAGGAATTCAATTACATAAACAGCTGGGACTCTGGGACCAACAGCTGGATTCAGTTGGTGATAATCCATGCTAAGCTTATAGCTTAAAACTAGCCTTTCACTGGCAATACGGAGTTGTTGTCTAAGATTCTGCATCTCTTATGACACATGTTCCCTTCAAGCCTGTGGTTCTCTTTTCTTCCCCTGGGTTTTTAAGTGATTTCTGTTGGACCATCTGTGAAGAAAGAGGGAAGAAGCCTAGAAAGTGATTTACACATCCTATTAGCACTTTTCCCAACTGTGACAATTAATTGATGATGAAGAATAAGTATGTAACACCTTAATTCCTACTATAAAATCAGATATTGAAACATCAATAGTACATTTAATTGGCCCAAAAGACTTCATCCACACGATGATGGTAGCTTACCTTTCCTACTGAAAACCTCACTTAAACCCCATTACCTGAATCTGAAGGTCTTTTTATTTCTACACATACAGGTTAAAAGGTGACCTGGGCATCTAAACCCAACATACAGTAAAAGTTAAATTACCTCATCTCCCTGAAATCCTTCCATGTACTTGGATAGGTACAACCTATGTTTTGATGCCATGAGGAAAGAAGATACCTTGACTTCTACTAATATCTCTCTTTAAATCAGCCGAGGTCATGGCAGAAGGACAGAGAGGAATCAACAGCAGGGAAGGAGATAGCCTTCACAGGTACTTTCAGTTTCAAGTGATATGACAGTGCTCATGGCATAATCAAATTGACTTCTACCATTTTTGACTCAGTACTCTACATCAAAACAAAACTCTTATGTCTGACACTACCTATTTTATCTTCAGGAATCTCTTGACTGAAAAAACACAGCTATTTAGCTGATCTTGCTAGAGTATATGATTTGCTACCTCTGACTGACATAGTCTTGGTTTACATGATGGTGACTTTCATTAAGAAATTTGCCTTAATTTGAGGCATTAGCTGCTTCATTGTCTAAATAATATTTCTTAAGTCCTCATTGGTTTCAACATCAGGGAAAGGGAAGATTTTCTGTATACTGCTGATGATCTAAAATATTTATCTGGGCTTCTTTAATTTCTTTCTAATTTTTCAATAACTTTATCCGAATTCTAAATTCAATTCAGGATAGTCAGAACCCAAATTCTAATCAATGCATTATCCACAATGTCCCACAGAAGTTTTTCTGTCTCAGGAAAATCTCCTTAAGAGGACTAAAACTTATAGTGGCAAGGTCCCACTCAAAAAATTTCTGAAAAATCTTATTTTCATTTCCTAATGCATCTAAGTTTGCCATGATAGATGAAGGAAACATTTAGTCATAACACAATCAATCACCTACCATACTTCCTCAATAAGAAATTTGTTCCATGACTCCTTTTCCCCCTTGTGAACCAGTCCAGGTCTTGTGACTTTTGGGGTAAATTCCCTTTTCACACTGGATGTACATGAACATCTCTCTAACCAGTGTCTGAAAGGAGGGTAAAACTTCTATCTACCCAACACAAACCTTAGTACTAGTTGCTACAATGCTGGAGGTGTGAGACTGGCCTCCAGCTTGGTAAGGACGTCCTCCAATTTAGAGGAGAATTAGCAACATTAAGGACAGCATTCTGGCATCTATATTTCACTTATTTCCAATTAAATAGCATGGAATAAACTCCTTGAGTTCTTATCATTAACAGGCAAGAAATGAAAAGTCATGTATGGCCCAGTTTATGCCACTATTTATAGTCATAGAGTTTGGCTAACTTATTTCCTACTGATTTCTGTATACTTCCCTCAAATGCCATGATAGTACCTACAAAACCCTCATCTTTCCTCTTTCAGAAAGTGATATCTCTGCTGGGGTTTCATTCTCATCACCAACATTATCAAAATCTTTAAAACTTCTGAGGTGTGTCCCTGCTTGTTAGTTAACAAGAGAACCAGCCATAGATTCACGGACTCTGGTAGAAGACTTTAGACTCCTGGTCAGAGAAGGAGGACAACTTATTCACAGCAATAGCAATAACAAGAGTATCAACATTTTCATACTGGTTCCCTGAGTCGCAGTTTCCACAAGGCAATATGAAGTGGACTGGAGGGTATTTTCTACACCCTGCAAGAAAGGCACCCTGACTTAAGTATGAATATTTGTATAAAGTACAAATATTTTATAATGGGCAGTAAGCATGTCTCTCTTTGTTCCAGAAGGAGATGCTATTTCTGTCTTCCAAGCCTCTTTGCTTTACAAATATTTGTTAAAATACTTCAAAACAAAAGCATTCAGTGACTCTTTCATAAGATGTACAGAAATGTGAAAAGCTCCAAGGGACATTGTCTCTGAATGATGACAAAAGAATAGGGTAAGTGCTTGGTTTAGCAGACTCCTTATCTATGGTATGTTGAATGTTCATCCTTGCCACTTTCTAATGAAGGAATGCTTGGAACATGTGATACTCGAGGCTGATAAATTTCACACTAAGAAACCAAGAAAGGAGCTTTTAGAGCAAATATATTGTATTAAAGTGCATTGTTAAACTGTTAGCTACTCCTGATTATGTAAGTTATGGCTTAGAGCAGATTAATTAATTGAGAATATTTTGCCCTTAAGTATAAATTTGAGCCTAAATCACAGAATAAAAGAAATGTACATTTTTGTATGACAATAGATTCAAAAATTGATAAGCAAGAATATGGTATCCTCTAAGTCCTTAATATTTCTTTAGTATTTTAAAAGGTACCCTATGTTTTCCAAATAATCAAAAGGAAAATGTTAAATGAAGGGAAAATGTTCAATGTTATTTTATTTTGATTAATTTTAGATTGTTTCTTCAAGAATAATCATAGCTGTCATCTTCTCTAATAAGCATCTCCTATACTTGGAGCTGGGACACATGGCCTTTTTCTGTATTGGCATGATGCCCAGGCTTATCTTTATCAAATTATCACCTTTCAACATGACATTGGCCTTATGTGTGTGCTTTGCCCTCTGGATTATTCTGAAATGAAATCTCACTATTTATTAATCATCATGTTTTAGTGCTTCGTTTCCCAACTGAAGCATGGTGAGTATTCAATAAATATTTGTAGGGATAAACTGAAAGTGACAATGTTCATTAACACTGAAGTTATTTTCAGATATTTTAGAAAATTATGTCCCATGAGAAATAACTGATTGAAATATGTGCAGAATATTTGAACTGGAATAATCTGCTGGAGTTCTTAATGACCATTGGCTTAGTTATGATGGTCACTTAAATATCCAAATTCTGATGTTCTTTCCTAGTTTAGGTAAATTCAGAGAAAACTTAAGGTTACAGTTTTACATAGCTTATGTACAATCAGAAGTTGAGGGGAGAATCACAAAATTAAATGTAAGATTTGTTCAATCATCAAAAGCTTAGAGATTAGTGATTTATATTATCCAGGACTGACTTCTATTCTAAGCTTAAGCCTAAGTTAGAAATTCCATAGCTTCTTACTTTTTCCTTCCATCAAAAGGGAGGATGATGATAAATACAATTCTCTTCACCTTTTTCCCTGATACACAGGTTTTCTCCCTTGGTTTCTTTTTCATAGTGTTTTTTTTTTTTCCCTATTATGTTCAAATACCTGCTGTTCATACCTGCCTCTGCAGTTTCTGTTCCCACTCCACCTTAATCATTATTGTTGTTGTCATTACTGATGCCAACCCTGAAGTCTTGGAGTATTTCCCATTTTTCTCCAACATGCCCATTTCTCCTGACTCTCATTGCTTACTCATATTCCAACAATATAAATTGCTAAAAGCTACTCCCTTTCCTGCTATGCAGTGTACTTGAAGGGTCAAATGGAACTATGGGCTTTCTGATTCTTGTCCTTTTTTTGATGGTTAATCAGGGGCTGGCTGTAGCCTCACTTCAATTGAAGGCTACGCTTTTCTGATCTAGTTCCAGAGATGTTTAGGAAAGCTAAGAATTCTAAATTTTTGAATTTTGATTAAAAGCAATTTTTTCTATTTTTCTTTAATAGGTCCTTGGTAACTGTTTTTCCCCTATATTATCTTGTTACTTTAATAGCAACACTAAAAGATACTTCAGAATTTATGAAATATGCATATTATTTAGGAGAATAAAAAGTCTGGAATCAATCAAATAGAAAACAGATATGTTTTCATGGAAAGCATGGAGAATCAGGTTTATTTGGAGCATGACAACGGCAATATATGCAAATAGCTATAAAGACAAAGATTCTAGAAAATAAGAGAAGATAGAGGGAATAGCAGGCAAAACAACAGGTTATAGAATGACAAAGACAAAAATTTACCTATGTTATAAGAGGGTTCCATTAAAATGCTGCACGATATAGAAAAAGCATAGATTTGTAACCAGGTTCAACTACATTCAGATTCTCATATAATTATCACTAGCTGAAAGAGTAAAGTCATATTTATTAGTACCTTTAAGACTTTTATTCCCATTGTGTAAAATTTGGATTATTGCAAATTTATAATTAGATAATATGTAGAAATTCCTTTCCTAAAATACTGAATGTGGTTATAAATTCTCATTCAATAAATGTCAGGTTTTCTGTATACTTAAACATTTGAAAAGACATGATCATTTCAATTTATTATAAATGAAATGAGATAATTAGCAAGTTATAATTAGATAATCCAATTAGATAATTAGTAACTCTTAGGTCACTAAGAAAATTTGGACTTTTGGGACTATTTTATGGTAATGCAGGAAGTAGCATGTAATGAACACCCAGGATATAATTAGAATCATAGTTTTCAACAAAATTAAGTAGGCATTCAAAAAATAAGTGTTCTACTTTAATTATTATTATCAGTGAAGTATACAGTTTTTCCACCAGCATTAAACTAAAGGAGATCCTCTTTCACTTAGGATGCACAAAGTAAAAAAAAAAAAAAAAAATGTAAATCCAGCCCCAACAATATGAAAAAGCCAGATGAATCACAAAAACATTGTGTTTTGAACCCACTGGAAATTTGAGTTCAGCAGCCTTACGAATGTCTAGAATTCCAGGAAGATGTAGGTCCTTCCCTGGAGTAATGGGTCATGGAGTTTATGTCATATGTGGCTGAAGACAAAAGCAGACTCAAGAGTTGACCTAGAAGTTCAAATTATCAGAGAGATTAGTAAAACTATAATTAAATGTGTTAAAATGCCTAATAAAAAAGGTGGATCATATGCATGAACAAATGGAGAATTTCAGCTGGAGAAATGAACCTGTGAGAAAGAGCCAAATGAAGACATGGGAAAAGAAAATGTTATCACAGCTCACAAATACCTTCAATGTCCTTATTAGAATACTCAACATCTTTGAGAAAGGAATCAGTTAACTTGGAGTTGGGTCATCAGATATAAGCCTTAACACACACACACACACACACACACACACACACACTTCCCCCCCCCACGCACACTCACACAAACAGAAGGAGACAAAGATTAAAGAAAAACAAAAACAACAACAAAAAGAATATGACGTCTAAAAGTTCTGGAACAATATCAAATGGACTATTGTACATGTAATTAAAGTTCTAAAAGAAGAGCCTCTCTTTGTTCATACAAACCAGAAGAAATATTTAAAGTGATGGAGGAAACTTTCTTTACATAAATAGGAAATGGGCTAGAATTTTTTCTGAAAATTTTCAAAAACTAATGAACACCATGCATCACAGGTCCAGGGAGTCAAGAAATCTCCAGACAAGATAACTAATGATAATACAGAAACCACACACACACACACACACACACACACACACACACACTCACATACCTCACTACAAGTCATATTCAAACTATGTAAAATCAAAGATGAAAGAAAGTCTTCAGTGCAGCAAAAACGGTGCTATATGTTTTAAAAAACTATCCATGAGATAGAAATAAGGTAACAGGCCAGAAAATTGGATTCTCATCAAGACTGAAGAACTCCAGGAATGGTAAAAATAAAGGCAAAAATAAAAGTTTTTTAAAAATATCATTCCAAAACTGGGGGTATACCTCATTGATTGTTTTCTAGTATATGTGAAGCCCTGGTTTGATCCCCAACACTGCAATAAAAAATAAATAAACAAATTATAAAAACACAAATATTTAAATGTTAATGCTCTAAATAATATTTTTTTGTTTAAAATAAAAATGTCACACATGTTAAGGGCTTGCTACATACACCAAAGTAAAATGTATGTCAGTGACACCTCAAATTTGGGAGAGAACTATTGGAAATATATTGTAAATTTCTTGCACATGGCAGAAAGTGGCATAACATTACTTGTGTTTAAACTGTGATGACTCATTTACATATATTAGAAATTTAAATCAACTAAAAACATTTCCAAAGAGGTGTAATACAACAGTGAGAAAATGGTATCTTAAAGAAAAGACCAGTTCAAAACTAAGAAGAAAAAGAGAGATAGAAACAAAGAAAACAGCTAGCAAGATGGTAGATTTAAATCTGGTCACTTCAACAATTATAATAACTCTACATGGCCTAAATAAATTGAAACCAAAAATTGCTGGAATGGATAAAAAATATCAAGGCCCAGCTTTATGCTGTTTACAGAAAAGAAACAATTTGGAGAGAGGAAACCTGAAAGTAAAAGTATAAAAATATCATATACTATTTTAACTCTAGTAAAAATTGAGCAGGAGTGATTTTGTTAATATAAATTAAGTAAACATTAGAACAAATATTCCTAGCAACAAAGAATGATACAGCATTATCACTGTATAAGTGATATAAGTGACATATACAAATGGATAAATTTACCAATGAGATGGCAATTTTAAATGTGTATGCAGCTAATAATAAAGTTTCAGAATTCAAGAAGCAACTTTGATTAAAATGACATCAAATTGATCTAATCAAATTAAAAGGCAAATGCACAAATATGAAGATTTCAGAATTCTTTCTCTGATTAATAGAACAAGTAGAAATTAGTACATAATAGAAGACTTCAACAGTGTCATTAATCAGTTTGGCATAATTAATAATTTTAGAATATGTCACCAAATGCAGAATATGGGAGAAAATATTCACAAAATACATATATGATAAAGGATCGCTGTGCAGAAAAAAGAACCATCACAGTTATCAAAAACAGATAACTTAATAAACTGCAAAAAATCTGAACAATAACTTTAACAATGGAGACATATACTTCAATAATAATATGAAAAAATGGTCAACACTAAGTCATTAGGAAAGTCAATGCAAATTAAATTCAGAGCGATGTACTATTACACATATTAGAAAAGAAAACAAGATCAAAACAAATGAAAAAATTTGATCTTACCAAGTATGGGCAAATATGTGGAGCATATTTGGATCGTAGTTGGATCATTCTTACATTACTAGAGGGAATGAAAATGATACTGCTGTTTTCCATTTTGGAAAACAGGTTACTCATTTCTTATAAAATTTAAAATTTGAACACCATATGATCTGGCAATACCATTTCTAGGTGTTTACCTGAGTAAAATGAATGTATGTATCTACATAAAATCCTATAATGAATGTCTGTAGTCATACTTGTCATGAACCAGAAACAACCTAATGTTAATCACCCTTTAAATAATGAGCTGATACATTCATACAATGGCATACCACTTAGAAACAAAAAGGAACGAACTACTTGCCTGACACAAATCTCATTCAAAAGGCTACACATTATGCAATTACATTAGTATGACTTTTGAAAAAAATAAGAACTTAGGGACAGAACAATAGTTCAGTAGCTTCCAGGGATGAGGGATAGGAATATTGACTTCAAAGTAGCAATAAGGAAATTTCAGCGGTGATGGAACTATGCTATAACTACATGCTTGATGGCGGTTTACAGGCTTTGTCAAAATTCATAGAACAAGGCACCAAAATAGAACTGATTTTCTGTTCATAAATCATGCCTCAATAAACCTGATATTTTTAATAAATACCAATGAATGTATGGATGAAGTCCCATTAGGTAGGTCTACATATATTAGCCACTTTCTAACACTACCTAAAGTAGACATGATTATTTCCCTATTTTTAATTCCTTGTAATTTGAACATTTGAGTAAATGTGCTTAAATAAATTAGTGCAAATCACATTTTTCATCATTCCAGAGTGCTGACACATTATTTCATTTAATATTTATAACAATGTTGAAGAATTATTGTGTTTGGCTTTTTAGCATGATTAGGAGACAAGAAAACTATAACTTTCAGGAATTATACAGCTTACTGGAACTATTAAGTATGGCAGTCAGACTATGTCATATACAGAGGCAACATACCTTCGTGCAGAGTTACGGCATCTGACCCCCAAGAATATTACCCATTGCATCCAGTTAGTATAGTAAGACATTGTCTATGATTGCCCCATCACCTGCACACTGATTATTTAATAGATGGTAGTATGTCTATAAATGGTATCATAGAATATTAATACCCTGTTAACTAATGGGAAAGTGTTACCTTGATCCATCCCATCCAGTATTCACCAAAAATTTAATTAAGTGATTATAGTTTTGGAACAATTGACTATTTGTTTAAGGTAATTGATGCAAAATTTAAAAACTTCTACTTGAAGTTTTTTTTTTCTTTTCTTTCTAGTAGTTTATTTCTTATTATATTTTACAAAAGTTCTGATTTTACAAAATGGAATAGATAGAAAATTTTTAAAAAATCATAGTACATTGCCATAATTAGTTTGAGATCCTTCAGGTATTCAAAATAACTAAATAAAATAAGACGAATGCAACAAATCTGTACCAAACTCAGCCTATGGCTTCCTAGTTTTCAATTCTTTTTTTTAGATTTTCTAAATTTGAGATCTGTGCACCAGAACTGCATTGTTCTCACCTTTTCCAGAACTGACTTCACTGAATTATGCTTTACATTAAGGTTCAGTCTACACTGAGCCATCTGGAACAGACTGTTGCATTTGAAATGAGAATGTAATGAAAAGAATCAGTTCAGTATACTATAAGGTGTCCTTTTATTATAAACTGCAAGAGAAATATTCCTCATACTTTGTTTTCCAGATGAGTCATACTCATTTTCTCTATTGATCATACTGAATTAACAACTTATTTTTAATAGCTGCTAGGAAGCTCAAGTTAAATTTTTGATCCTATTGACTCTAGAGCTAGGCAGGCATTTTTAAAAGATATGATGTAATTCATAAACATTCTTGCTTATTTATATATTTCTAAACCTGTTTTGTCAGTAACTCTTTTCCTCATAATGCACTTAAAAAATTTTAGCAAAGTAAAGGGCACTACAAGGAAAGATGATGGGCAGTGAGGAAGGAAGAGAAAAAGGAAGAAATATACTTGCATATTGCCTTTTAAATATCTGAATAAATATAGAGCATATTATTTTTCTAATTCTACTCTCTTGGACACATAGTTGAAAAGACCCTTTTAAAAATATAATTTTGGAAATTTTAATGTTAAAAACAAATGTAGTAAGGGAAAGTTTAATACAATTTTCTATACATGAAAGTAGGTAGTAAAATTTACCTAGTAAAACTTGAGGTCACTGCATTATTATATGTGTCCATGTAGTCCCATAGTGTTTCAGGTTCCTCATGTAAGCCAGGGCCTGTCTGTAGGCAGGCTCTGTAACCAGAGAGATAACAGCAACCTACTGAGATAATATGCTTTTATTCCTAATGGCAACCTGAGGAGTAGATGAACAGTACATATTATTAGAGCAATTGTAGAAAAACTTTAGGCCAGATTTGCATCCTGTTCAACTCGGCATGACGATTTTTTGATTCCCAGAAAGAAGTTTCTATGCTGCTAGCCAAAGAAAAAAACAAAACAAAACAAAAAACCTATTAAGAACATTACGTGTGGTTTTCAGTTCTCTAAATGGGAGTTGAAATTCTGTATAATTAATTACACCTTATTCAGGAAAAAAGATGAGAAGTTTAAAAGCAAACCACTCTTCTAGTAGAAGTAAGAAAAATATTACAAGCTCATATGTTAGGAGTAGTTTCATAAACACTGCTCAGCTTGTTATGATTTTGAATGTATCATGTTGTATTTCACTGAAGAAAAAGTGATTGTAGTACCTTTTTGATTATGTGTCCTTAAGTCTAAGACTCACTGAGAACTTTTAGAGCACCATTTGTAGTTGCTGAACAGTTAGTGAACTTCTACCAAATAGGAGCGTTTTCTTGGCTGGAGAAACAGAGCCACCTCTAAAATGGGGCACAGCAATCATATAATAAAATTGCCTATAAAGGGCCATGACTTTTTGTTCAATTGAACCAGCAGTGTCCAGAACACATACAAATGACAATTAACTACACAGCCTGGAAATTGTCTCAATCCCTGAGAACTGTCTAAGGTCAATTTCCCTTCATCTGAAAATTATTCTCCTGAAGCACACAAAAAGTTTATTGACAGAGCAAGCATATAAATAACACATATTAGAACATTTATTTTTCAAACCAAACAACTAAACAGAAAACCTATCTACTTCCTTAACTTTTTTCTTTTGATATACCAAAATGTACTCACATGTATACACTCCAATGCACAAAAATATATACTTATGGACATACAAATACAAACTGCCAAACATTAAAAAACAAACATGCTCATATGAAAATGTAGAAGTGCATCGATGTAATTACATGCAAATAAACCTCTGTAAAGGTTTATGCAAAGGTAACTTAACACATAAACATACATATGAGCATCTAGTTTACTTGATACTCTAAGCTGATGGAAAAACATAATCCCTATTCAATGCTGAATAATCAGGCTAGTCTGACTCTGTCTGTGGCACTTTTTTGGTGCTGAATTCATATTTCTAAGTTCTTGATTCTGTGAATTCCTCCTGTCTCTTGGCTTATTCCTCTAGCACATCAGCCCTGTTCATGAACTAGGCACAGAAGCAGACTCAATGTCTTACAACCTGGAAAGCAGTAGAACTAAATCATCATTATAAGTAGTAGTGGAGTATATCATCATTATAAATGTTATTAAAATATAATTGCATATGACATTATGGATAGGCACTATTAATCCCTAATACTCATTTAGTCCTTGTTTTACCTAGGAAATAATATCCAATATGAAATCAAAACTGCAGAGCAAAATGACAAAAATAAATAAATAATAAATCAATATCTAAAAGGACTATAAACTATAATTCATGTAAGGTACTGTCCAAGGTCAATTTGCCTTCAACATCCCTTTCATAATGTTCTTACTATATTTTCTTGAATTACTGTCTTTGTTCAATAAACATCTATTAATCTGTGAACAGTTCAGTTTCAGATAAATGATCTAGATTAGCAAGTGAATCAACTGGTGTGAATTAATTTGAGATGCAGCAGAACGGAATGGTTCTTTATTGGACACATCAATATGTGGGTAATTTAGTTCTGTGTTTAAAAAACTACCACCTATATCCTTACATGTAAAATTACTCCTCTCTGGACCCCAACTTTGCCCTTGCAATGAGCCCAGAGTGTGCTTGCTTAATGAGTGCAACAGAAGCAAAATTCTTAACTGGATGTGAAGAAAGAAAAAATTGCCATGATTTCTCTTTCTTTATCGACTTTGAAGCTTACAAGAAAGATCTGTTTTGCAGCAACTGCCCTATTACTCACAAAGCAGAAGCATGAGATAGATGGATTAGGAACTAGAAGGTACCAGTGGCTTGGCTAACAGGAGATAAGCAAATGACTTAAGTAAGAGGACTTAGGCAAATGAGGAACACTTTTCTAAAAGCTATAATCAGAAATGGATGAATAACTATCAACTCAATTAACTTACATGAGGTCACAGTGTTATAAAAGATAAGATTATTCATTGGAAAATGGTGTAGCTGTCTTGTCTAATAAATTATTGCCTTTCCAGGATACCATAATGCACAATACATTTAAGAAGGGAAAGGAAGAAAAGGAGGGAGGGAGGGAAGGAAGAGGAGAGATTCTATTTACTTATGGCTATTATTGAGTTTCTATTATTGCCATGACAAAAAGTACATGAACACTTTGAAAACATGTGGTCTTCTCTCTCCTGATTCTTTTCTTGGATCAGTAAATGTCACTTGGCGTTTATGCATGAAGATTCATGTTCTGCTCATCTCATATCCACCTCCTTTGCCACTCATAACCTTATTTTCCCTTTTACCTTATTTGGTTTCTCTTATTCCTTAATCCATATATATCTCATGTTTCCAATACATTTAGTTTCTTCCATTTTAAGAGATTACTTTGGAAATATAGGAGCTCACAGTTTTTTAGACTAATGTGACATTTACTCAGGGAAACTTCAAATTTTCCCTAATTTTAGCAGTAATTATATGAAAGTTCAGGTCTAACATATGTGAATGAATACTTTTGGTTTTAAATTTCCTTTAAGTGATTTGATACAGAACATTTACACTTCAGAATAGAGACCTTATCTATGTACTAAATAACTAATATAAAAAATTTTTTTAACCAAGATGTCCTTTTAAATAATATTTGCTTTAATCTTTAAATGTACTAAACAGATTTTCAGGCTGAAAGAGAAACAAATTATCTACACTCTATCTCTGAAATTTTGTACAATAATTGGATAAAACCTAGAATAAAGTTAATCTGATACATTGAATTTATCCATGGGTTATGAGCATGATTGTGTCAAATGATTAAATGCTATGTGGTTCACATAAATACCTGTCAATAAAATTTCTTAGCCAAACTAACTTTTGGGAGTGTTTTCTTCCCATTTTGTCAATGTGGCCATTAGTAGTGAAAGCTTTGCCTACTACTATATGTAATTAATCATGCTTGTTACTAACTAAAGCATAATATAAAGAAATGCTTCTTCCTTCCAGAACCTTAAGTTTTCTATTATCATTTCATACATAAAACCTGAGTCCCAGCTTAACCACCCTTGTGTGATTTGTCTATAATATGGAAAATTGTGAAGGGTATAAGAGAAAAGCAAAGCATCTTTAATCCATCCTGATAATTATTGTAGTCCTTTCTGCTTTTTCATGAAACGTGTTTAAACAGGTCTTGGTGGCTACATTTCTCAAACTTCAATATCCATATAAATCACCTGAAGATATTGTTAAAATGCAGATTTTATTCGTTAAGTCTGGGGTGGGACACGGATTTCTGGTAAACTTCCACACGAATTCTTGCTCTATGAACTACATTAAGTAACAATGGTCTATAAAACTACAAAAGTAGAAAGCACCTTATTCAATAGCTCTTAAGTAGGAGCCTATAAATCTCCAGGCATTTATCCATAGGTTTTAAGATTCCATGAGTCCCAAGAAGCAAAATGAAAAATTTTGTGAACATAGTATTTTCTGGAGAGTAAAGTTCATAGTTATCAGATTACATAAGAGGCTTATGACCTAATTAAGTAGCTACTGATTCAATTCATTGCATTTTGGGATGAGTAAACTGAGATCCAGGGAGGCAAAGTTATCAGCCAGGTTTATAGAGTTAGTTACAAAGCTAGTACTTGCATCTAGATCCCTGGTGTGCAATCTGGGAGCTTGAAAATGTACTACATTGCCTTTCAAGTTTTGATTAGAGAGAAAGTAGTTTAATAGTACAGTATATGAATCAAATATTGAAGGGACAAATAAACAAGTGAATATAAACACATTTATGTAAATGAGCCCTTTGAGGGAAAAGCTGAAGAATATTTGGCCTAGACTGTTTCAAAAACTGATGGCGTCAATTATAGTAAATGTCTTTGATGTGGAAGAAGCCGGGGAACAAGTGCAAACACTGGAAAGAGGAAAGTAGAGGCAATGAAGGCAGAATTTAAAGATGATCCTTGGGCTTAAAGACTACTTGACTAGCATGCCCAAGACTCTGGGTTTAATTCCCAGCATGACAAAAAATTTCAAAAGGATGCACTCTTCAAATTATCTTTATTTATTTGGATAAAATTGTGCAAATGCTCAACCATTAGTAATTAGCATGAAAAATTACTCAAGGTTGAGAAAGAAAAAAAAATTATCTCCTGAAAAATGTACTTACAAGCGACACCATGTTTTCATTTGCCACTTATGCCTGATTGTGAAAACGAAATGGCAGCAGCACAGGTTCTTAAAAGCACTGGTTCACTCCAGTGATGGGAGGGGTGAACGAGACAGCAGCTCATAATACTGATGAAATTTACACGTAAATACCCAGCAAAACTTTAAGCTAGGCTATGTTTCTAAAAGAATTAGACATTTTCAGGCAAAGTAGCTGATTATAGTCTACTGGAGATGTCCAAAACAAACACCTAAGATGCCCATACTCACTACAGATGTGTCCTGCCTTGAACATACTACAGTGGTTCAAGGCATTACCCAGAGGTGAAGGGACCCTAAACAAGATGCTGAAGATGTCAGTAGATACCCTCAGGTAAAAGACATGCATAATTTGTAATCACAAGTTTGTTTTTTAAAAGGTGTGGTTTGCATTTGGTTTCCAATTATGGAATCAAATTGAAAGAGAAGTAAAGGTTTTCAGAAAGGAAATGCAGAAAGTTTGCAAATATTCATCACAGTGGATTCCTGTCATCTCTGGATCAGATGAATTCACTGCAGTCTTGGAATCTAAGGCATAAGTAATATGAGAAAACGTAGGACATCTCAGGCTTTTGCTAGCAGAGTATCTGGCTAATAAGGAAAACTCCAAATCACTTTTTTATTCTTCCTCTTTGCCTTTATGCACTAAAGCTAAAATAAATTTGGAAAAAATGCTGGAGAGTATATGGAAAATATTAGGTAACTCCTTTTTTAGATTTGTTCTATATAAATTAAAAGGTTTTTAAAGAATTTAGAACAGGTTTGGCATCAATTCCCATCCAGGATGATAGCTAGGAATAAAAGATGTACAAAATGTTTTCCACCCACTTCTAGAGATCTATTTAAAGTGAAGTTCTGATGATGTCTTATCAATTCTTCAGCATCCATCAGTGAGTCTTAATGGACCTCAGGATAGTGTTTGAATGCTTAAAATGGCTTTGAAATCTTTGTTCTCTCTTTCTTGTTTAGATTCCAGATCAGATCTCATTCCACTGGTCCTGGTTCATGCTTCTTTTTAAAATTTTTTAAATATATATATATATTCAAAAATTTTAAAATATATATATTATATATATATATGTATATATATATATATATATACATTAGTTGGCAATGGACCTTTATTTTACTTATTTATATGCAGTGCTGAGAATTGAACCCAGTGCCTTGCATGTCCTAGGCAAGTGCTCTGCCACTGAGCCACAACCCCAGCCCCTGGTTCATACTTTAAGCTTTAGTAATACTGACCCAAAAGACCTTTGCACTATCTGAATGAAAATGTTTCCCTGTGTTGACCTATGCTTTCTTTCTACATGGAACACCCTTTTAGACTAGTTAAATAGGTCCTGCTTTTTCCAAGAAACCTTCCCCAAACCAGCAACCTAGAATAATTATTCCTCACTCTATCCCTCATTATGTCTGCCTTAGCACTAATGTATTATTCTAAAATCATATTAATGTGGGTGTCTTTCCTTCTACATTGTGTTGTCTCTATGACAAAAACAAAGTCTTACATCTTTCAAAGGAGCCTTGTTGGTGAGGACACATGGTAGGTGCTCTTAAAATGTTCACCTAATGAACTTACCACCATTAAATTATACATGCCATTAGTGGAAAAGAAGGCAGAAGAGTCTACCTGGTGCCAGTTTTATGAGTTCTAGTCGTGAGATGGGAGAAACTTCCATGTCATCAGACTATGTTTATGAAGGGGCCATTCTTCCTTCAATAACAGTAATGTCCATGCCTACTCTCTGCTATCCATTAGCTGCCCACCACTTCATAAAAATGCCTGTAAGTCACTGCATCACTGAATCTATCACTCTGTTCTAATTTTATACCATGTGTCTTCTCCCTCATTTTTCCTTGTTCCATTTCTCCAACTGGACACATTTTCTCCACCACAGGCCTGCGTGTGTAATTTCTTCCCTGCCTGGATTGCTCTCCATTTATCCAGGTCTCAACTCAAGCATCCCCTCCTCCTATCAGAGGCTGTTCTAATCATCTTTTCAAAATTAGCCAAACCACTTCTCCACCAGTTTCTATTATACGATCATGGTTTGTTTCTTTCATAATACTGACACCATCTGAAAATTCCTCTTGCTCTTCCTGTTTTTCCCTGCTGGAAGGGATGCTCTGTGAGGACAGAGACCTTATCTGTTTTGTTCTTTACTAAGTCTCTGTCATCTAAAACAGTCCAAGCATTTAACAAGTGATTAATAAGTATGTATACCCCTAATGGATTGCATAATATGTTTTCTTCACATAATGGATGTTTAAAAATAAAATAGTATTTATTAGAGTTTTTTGGTTAAAAATATGTGAGAATACCATACCTCTCAGACTCAATTCAAGTCATTTTTCGGTTGCATTTCTTCTCTTGTTTGCCTTCCTTCTTTCTCTCCTTCCTTCCTTCAAGTATTTATCAGATTATTATTGTATGCTAAGTACCAAAGACATACATCATACTAAGTAGTTACCTGATCTGAAGTTAAATATTATCCTGAATGTGGCAGGCTCTCTCCTCATGCAGGGATTAGACATGATTTGTCCTTCTTGCCCCGTACCTAATGAGAGTGTCAGTGCATAGTTGTTTTAAATTGTGCATCTGCTTCAGGATCACAGAGAAGAACATAACACATACTATTTGAGAAACAGAAAAATTTGAGATACTGAAACATATTCTGTTTGAGATACTGAGAGATACCAAGGACTATGATAAACTGCTTTATTACTCCCCAACACAATAATGCAGTCATGTGGTCCAAAAAGGTCCAAAGAGTAGCAGATTAGCTACTGTTTCACCAGCAAAAATTCACGGAAGTGCAAAATCATGACCTGTTCCTGGAACTACAAGTGTTAAATTTCCTTGGAGAATAAAGTTGGAAATAGAGAAGGAAAGCAAGTGGTAGGAGGTAAGGGTCAGAGTACAAAGCACCTGAAGGGATTTTGAGCAATTGAGCTTAAATTTCATTTGTAGTTAATGCCTCTGATTTTGCAGGATTCTAGGAAAGGTATTAGAGAAAGTAAACCTGGATACAGTAGTCCAAATGAAAGAGATGAGGAAGATGAGAATAGTGTGAATGAAGACAGATGAGAATAATAGTGTGAACGAAGGGAGTCTCTCTAGAACATACCTATTTTTGAGGTGGTGTATTGGAACTTCAGTGATAAAATCTGAGAGGACCGAGGAATAATCTGGAGTGATCCCTGGGACTCAGGGTGTGGTGACATTCATGAATATACTAGAAGAGGGGGCAGATGTGTTGGGTTCATGTTCCAGAAGTTTTTGTACTTGAATTTTATTTCTTTTATTTGTATTTGAACTTTTTAAATGATTTAATGGGAGGATGGGAGAGGAACAGGAGTAGATCCATCAAGATTCTTAGGTTTGTAACCAGTGTTTCTTTGTCTGTGACTGCCTGCCCCTCTTCCACACAATCAATTGCCCACTCTCCTAGTCCTTCAGCTTCTCTCCTACAGTAAATTATGCCTCTCCTGACCTCTTCTCTTTTTTTACCCTCATTACCAAACACAGCATTGTAAGTAATATCTACTTATCAGTGTCTTCCCCACCTAGTGGACAAGAAGGACAGGGGTTCATGTGCACTCTGAAGCAGCCAGCTGAATGCCTGACACACAAGAAATATTTTATGTAATGAATTCTTGTTTAAGTTTTCTAACACCAAGAAAATCGTGGTGGAGGATATTGTATTACTCTTAATTCTTGCCTATTGTGCTTGCTAGTGTATATTATTTGTAATCTATATGTAAATTACATAAACCTCATATAAATAATTCAAAATTAATATAATCATTTACTATTTCCTGAATGTAAACAGACATCTAACTATATTAAGGTAAATTATTTTCTGTGTGGATTTCCTTCCAAAGCCTTGTTTCTGTATAGCAAAATAATGGCAGATCTACAAATATTGGTAGGGTGGCTTGGGAGAAATCTACTGAGCCAATCGACCCTGCCATTTAACTGACCAACCTGAGATAGTCTTGAGAGAAGACTCATTCAACTATTTGGACATTACTTTCCTTATTCATACAAGTATATTTCTAAGGGCATTTACAGTTCAAAATTTTGATCTGTATTTTTTGGAACTCTGTTAAGAGCATTAAACAATCTATTGATACATTTATAATCACCATTTCTACTTCCTATCAGACCTGATGAATCTTATCTCCCCATGGCTGAAATTTTTTATAAATAATATTGTTAAAATATTGTTAAATATTGTTAAAAACAGTATTGCCTTTGATATTAGCTTTATACAGAATTAAGAAGAAATGATAATTATTATCTAGATAATTCAGAAAAAGAGAAGTTTGTAATAAATATCTAGATGATTAAAGCAGAATTTGTTTTACCTACAATAGATCTTTACTTTGTTCTCTGTGCATATACAAGAAATGACTGCAGAGCTGTATTTCATTTTTTGATACTCTACTCAAAAATTAAAGTAGTTGGCATTCAGAAGACATATTACTAAAACATTTGGAAACTTTCTTTACTACATATTATCATGATAGACTTGCATTATGTGTCTTTTTCTAATTGTATTGTTTAAACATTTAGGTTTTTAAAGAATTCTAAAATAAAATCCCAATTCTTTTTTGGTGATGTTACAGTCATTTTCACAGTGACTGTCTCTGATTTCAAGCTGGGTCATTCTTTAAGTTTTAATTGCCATGACACATCTCTTACATGATATGGGAACAGTTTAAAAACAAAAATAAAAACTAAACAAAAAGTAACCCTCAACTCTATTTCGTGTGGGATTATAAAGTGAATATGATAATGATGGAAAATTGCACTAATTTATAAAACATTTTAGTGTTTAATAGAGTCATAAGGAGTTCAATATGTAATATATGTACATTTATGTGTATATATTACATAAATATGTATAATATATATGTATATATATATGTATACACAGAGATACATTTAAAAAATTTTTATTTTTTCTTTTTAGTTATACATGACATTAGAATGTATTTTGACATATCATACATACATGGAATATAACTTTCCACTTTTGTGGTTATACATGGTTTGTGGTTACAATGGTCATGTATTCTTATAAAAACATAGAAAAGTTATGTCTGATTCATACTATTATCTTTCCTGTTCCCATTCCCCCTTCCATTTATTCCACTTTGTTTAATCCAGTAAACTTCTTTTCTTCCATCCCTCCCTCCCTCTACTTATTGTGAGTTAGCATCTGCATATCAGAGAAGAAATTCTGCCTTTGATTTTTTGAGATTGGCTTATTTCACTTAGCATGATTGTCACCAGTTCCATCCATTTACTGGTAAATGCCATAATTTCATTCTTTTTTATGACTGAGTAACATTCCTTTGTGTATATGTACCACATTTTCTTTATCCATTCATCTGTTGAAGAGCACCTAGGTTGGTTCCTTAGCTTAGCTCTTGTGAACTAAGATACTATAAACACTGATGTGACTGTGCCACTCCAGTATGCTGATTTGGGGATAACTGGGTCAAATGGTGGTTCCATTCCACATTTTCTGAAGAATCTCTGTACTGCTTTCCAGAGTGGTTGCACCAATTTGCAATCCCACCCAGAATGTATGAGTGTATTTTCCCACATCCTCACCAAAACTTATTGTTGCTTGTATTCTTGATAATTGCCATTCTGACTAGAGTGAGATGAAATCTCAGTATAGTTTTAATTTACATTTTTCTAATTGCTAGAGATGTTGAAGATTTTTCCATATATTTGTTAACCAATTGTATTTCTTCTGTGAAGTGCCTGTTCAGTTGTTTCGCCCATTTATTAATTGCATTATATGTTTTGTGTGTGTGTGTGTGTGTGTTTTAAGCTTTTTCAAGTTCTTTTTATATCCTGGAGGTTCGTGTTCTACTGAGGTGCAGGTGGTAAAGATTTTCTCCCATTTTGTAGGCTTTTTTCATGTTCTTGATTGTTTCCTTTGCTGTGAAGAAGCTTTTTAGACACAAGAATAAAACTACTATAAAAAATGTTCTGTGGCAAGTATATAGTCAGCCAATTTTGGTTGTGTTTCATTTTTTGTAACCAATAATCTCTTTCTCTTCAACATTATCATCAAGAAGTACCTATTTTTAATGGTGCTACTTTTCAAGAATTTTGCCCCAGACTAGAAAACAACTTACACTTCTTAGTAATTTCCAGACTTTCTGCACTTGATGCTCAAACTCCCATAGCCTGAGCTTTAGATAGGTGAAGCATGTTAGAACTGGATGCAAGTTGTGCCCATAGGAACCAGGGCCTCCCACATCATCTAATATGTGACTGAACAGGAGTCAGGTAGAACATACTTATGCCTATTTGGGCATCATCACAACTAGCAAGTATGAACATGGAGGCCAGAAGCAGAAATTAAATGTAACCAAGGGAATTCCCAGACAGGTGTTAGAAACAATGCCTACAATTGACTGCTTTCTATTTTAGCTATTTTTTTCTTGCTAAATAGGTGCTATATTTTAAATAATGTTTCTTTAAAATTGTGTACATTTCCTTTTTTCATTTTTATTATTAAAAATTTAAGACAAAAAATAAAAAGAACTTATATAGAGAGATGTAGAATCTAGAATGCCTAGATTCTACAACTAGCCATATATTACTTTTCATTTGCTTTGTGCATGAAAATCTATTCATCCCTCTAACTGTCAATCTGTCTTTTTTTGTGGATAGAAAACTGCAGATATAAATACATGTCACCATTACCCTTTGGCATGCACATCATAAACTATCATAATATGTTTTGAATTTTTTTCTTCTGAGTTATTTACTGTGCATTAGAAAGATGGAAATTTAAGAAATGAATCAAATCTTAGATATAATGGGGACTCAAACCTGCGTTTTTTGGTGTTTAGGTGTATGAGCCCATTGGGTTTAGTTGTATTAACCTATTGGATGTTTGGGTACATTGACCCATTGGATTCTTACAATAACTCTATCAGATAGCTGATATTCTCCTGCCCATTTCACAGGAAAGGAAGTTAAAGCCTGGAGCTGATAATTACTAAGCCTTCTGAATTTGATAAGTTTATAGGACTTGACTTTAATTATAATTGTTTAAATTATAGTTATTATACATTTGTTTCAAGGCAGATGCTTTTGTTGAAAATGTTAGTTACAGTAGGTGATGGCTGTTTGTTTTTAATTATTTCATTGCTGTACTTCAGAATATGCCAATATTATTTTATTTTAATCTTTTATGTCCAGAAAATTCCCCAGACTGAGAATCTTTGATTTAGATTAGAAATAAATTATTTTACAAGTCTTATCTAGCTTTTGAATTTAAAAGCATTGATAAGATTGCAATTACTATTTATCCAGGAATATAATTACTATGAATGAGTCATCTTGCTTAAACATATTCTCTTAAATGTCAGAAAAAAATGTTACCACTGCGCCCTTTTTAAACCTTGCAGAACTTAAGTCAGTTTCATGTTATCTGTTCTTCTACATCCTTTTTACATCCAAGGGATATGATTTTAGGGAGCATAGAAGCTCCCTAAATATATATATATTTAAATGATAAAAAGACTAGGTATCCTCAAGATAATATTTATAAAACCACTTGTTGCTATCAGTAAATTTGAACAAGGGTTGCTGGGTCATGCAGATTCAGATTTCAGCCACCTTCAAATAAAACCTTGTTGCTTTAACTCTAATTAATTTTATCAACATTAATATTACTTTAAACCAGGGGGCGCCTCTCAAAAGTAATGTTTCATTTTCTGAATAATAATAATTATATTTGCATCTATTTGTGAGATGGGGAATCTGGTGGAGAGGGAAGAACAAAAATACTGGAAGCATTAGAACTTACAAAATATTTGTACATGTACTACGTTCAAGGAAATAATGCCTATGTGTGCAAATGAAAGCCTTGAATCTTGGTGATTTTCCCATTATCCATAATATGCCTCCAAATTGAAAGAATGTTTCCTTGAACAAAGACAACATGATCTAAATGATTGTCTTTAAACCTGATTCGAGTTCTCTTAGAATTCTTTAAATTTAATGATTTAACTTCTGTTGGTACAGAGTCAGACCTTCTTTCGGAGGCCTATTTAGGCTCGTATTGCCTAGATTAAGTGGAAATATTCCCCCAAATCCATGTCTATTGAAAAGCTCAATAATTCCTGGTAAATTAAAGTAAAAATCAAGCATACAAATAAACAAAAAATTTTATTCTCCAACAGTGCTGCTCAATCAATCATGTGACAAATTTTCTTATATTGCTTGATATTTATGTTGACAGAGAATCTCTCAACTAGCAAAGTATTAATTGAAAATATTGGGCTAGGCACTGGAATCTCGGACAGTAGTGTGTGCTGGTTCTCTGCATTTCTTAGACATAGCTAGAATCACATTTTTTTGAGACACAATCTCAACTTATTCTTCATGAAAAGCATTTTATTTAGAAATGTTTCCTAAATTTTTAATTGCCGTATTAAGTGACTCACATGAATTTTAAGCAATCCTTTATTATGTTAGGTGTGAAAGTACTAATTATTTATAATCACAATCTTGTAAATGAATTTACTGTTTATTTTAACATTAATTATTGCTGTGTGCAGTCTTTTTTTTTAGTTCATTGTACACAAATGGAGTATAACTATCATTTTTCTGATTGTACAGTAGAATCATACAGTTTGTCTATTCATACATATATATAGGGTAAAGACGTTTGTCTCATTCTATTATCTTTCCTTCCCCACCCCCTCCCCACTCCTGATTTTCCCCTATGCAATCCATCCCTTCTCCATTCTTTCCCTGCCTCCCCCCACCCCGGCTATGTGTCATCAACCACTTATAAGACAGATCATTCAGACTTTGGTTTTGTGGGATTGGCTTACTTTACTTAACGTGATCTTCTCCAATTCCATCCATTTACCTGCAAATGTCATAATTTTATTACTCCTTATGGATGAATAATATTCCATTGTGCATATATACCACAATTTCTTTATCCATTCATCTATTGAAGGGCATCTAGGTTGGTTCCACAATCTAGCTGTAGTGAATTGGGCTGCTGTAAACATTGATGTGATTGCATCACTGTACTATGCTGATTTTAAATCCTTTGGGTATAGGCCAAGGAGTGGGATAGCTGGGTGAAATGGTGGATCCATTCCAAGTTTTCTGAGGAATCTCCACACTGCTTTCCAGAGTGGCTGCACTAATTTGCAACCCCACCAGCAATGTATGAGTGTACCTTTTCCCCCACCTATTGTTGCTTATATTCTTGATAACAGACATTGTAATTGGGGTGAGATGATATCTTAAGGTAGTTTTGATTTGCATTCTTCTTATTACTAGAGATGCTGAACATTTTTTCATATATCTGTTGATTGCTTGTAGATCCTCTTCTGTGAAGTGTCTGCTCATTTCCTTAGCCCATTTATTGATTGGGTTATTTGTATTCTTGGTGTAGAGTTTTTTGAGTTCTTTATATATTCTGGAGATTAGTGCTCCATCTGATGTGTGTGTGGCAAAGATTTTCTCCCACTCTGTAGGCTCTCTCTTCACATTGATGATTGTTTCCTTTGCTGAGAAAAAGCTTCTTAGTTTGAATCTATCCCAATTATTAATTCCTGCTTTTATTTCTTGTGCTTTGGGAGTCATGTTAAGGAAGTCTGATCGTAGGCCAATATGATGAAGATTTGGACCTACTTTTTCTTCTATTAGGTGTAGGGTCTGGTCTAATTCCTGGGTTCTTGTTTCATTTTGAGTTGAGTTTTATGCAAGGCAAGAGATAGGGGTTTAGTTTCAATTTGCTGCATATGGATTTCCAGTTTTCCCAGCACCATTTGTTGAAGAGGCTATCTTTTCTCCATTGTATGTTCTTGGCTCCTTTGACAAGTATGAGATAACTGTATTTATGTGTTTTTTTTCTCTGTGTCCTCTATTCTGTACCATTGACCTACCTGCCTATTTTGGTGCCGATACCATGCTGTTTTTGTTACTATTGCTCTGTAGTATAGCTGAAGTTCTGGTATTGTTACACCACCTGCTTCGCTCTTCTTGCTAAGGATTGCTTTAGCTATTCTGGGTCTCTTATTCCTCCAAATGAATTTCATGATTGCTTGCTCTATGAGGTCTGTCATTGGGATTTTAATTGGAATTGCATTGAATTTGTATAGCACTTTTGGTAGTATGGCCACTTTGATGATATTAATTCTGCCTATCCAATAACATGGGAGATCTTTCCATCTTCTAAGGTTTTCTTTAATTTCTTTCTTTAGTGTTCTGTAGTTCTCGTTGTAGAGGACTTTTAC
>JAJEJO010004528.1:271353-338349 GCA_020662805.1 Glaucomys volans
ACTGAATTCATTTATGAGTTCTAGAAGTTTTCTGGTGGAATTTTTTGGCTCCTCTAAATTTAGAATTATATCATCTGCAAATAGTGATAGTTTATGTTCTTCTTTTCCTTTTATTTCTTCAGTCTGTCTAATTGCTCTGGCTAGAATTTGAAGGGCGATGTTGAAGAGAAGCAGGGAAAGAGGGCATCCCTGCCTTGTTCCAGTTTTTAGAGGTAATGCTTTCAGTTTTTCTCCATTTAGAATGATGTTGGCCATGGGCTTAGCATCGATAAGCCTTTACAATATTGAGGTATGTTCCTACTATCCCTTTTTTTTCTAGTGTTTTGAGCATGGAGAGGTGCTGTACTTTATCAAATGCTTCTTCTGCATCTATTGAAATAATCATGTGGTTCTAAACATTCAGCCTGTTGATGTGGTGAATTACATTTATGGATTTCCAGATGTTGAACCAACCTTGCATCCCTGGGATGAAACCCACTTGATCATGGTGCACTGTCTTTTTAATATGCTTTTGTATGTGATTTCTAAAATTTTGTTAAGGATTTTTGTGTCTATGTTCATGAGGGATATTGGTCTGAAATTTTATTTCCTCGATGTGTCTTTCTCTGGTTTTGGTATCAGGGTGATATTGGCTTCATAGAATGAGTCTGGAAATGTTCCCTCCTCTTCTATCTCATGGAATACTTTGAGGAGTATTGGAATGAGTTCTTTTTTGAAGGTCTTGTAGAACTCAACTGAGAATCCGTCTGGCCCTGGACTTTTCTTAATAGGTAGGCTCTTGATGACTTCTTCTATTTCATTGCTTGAAATTGGTCTATTTAAATTGTGTATGTCCTCCAGATTCAGTTTGGGAGGGTCATATGTCTTGAGAAACCTGTCAATGTCTTCAATATTTTCTATTTTGTTGGAGTATAGATTTTCAAAATTGTTTCTAATTATGTTTTGTATTTCGATAGTGTCCATCGTGATAGTTCCTTTTTCATCTCGAATTTTAGTAATTTGAGTTTTCTCTCTCCTCCTCTTTGTTAGTGTGGCTAAGTGTTTATCAATTTTGTTTATTTTTTCAATGAACCAACTTTATGTTTTCTCAATTTTTTGAGTAGTTTCTTTTGTTTCGATTTCATGATTTCAGCTCTGCAGTCTTAGATGTTCAAATTGTCATATGAATGTTTCAGAATGCTTGATATGCTGAATGACTCATCTCATATGATAAGCTAAGTCATAATGCAGAGTTAACCTAATTTTGGTGGCAGTGAATGGGGTGGAGAAGGGCCAAGCTCCTCAGAAGGGAGGATGTCAGGATTCAGGGGACAGACATGGGGAAGGTAGGTCCTTTAGCAGGCCAATCATGTTGGAATGAAATGATGACTGGAAATATTAGAGCAGGTACTGAGGAACCAGCAACAAAGTACAAAATAAAAAAATGATTATTATAGTAAATCAAGGGTAGAAATAAAAAATCAAGAGCAAGTTGAAGCATGAGAGACTAAGAGGATCTCAGACTGTCAGGCAGAATTTAGCTGGACTCTTAAGATCCCATTCCAGCTGTCTTTATTTTTAGTTGTTCTCTATACCATCTATATCCAGTTTCTGACATGATCATCTAATGTATCCACTTTGCTGATTCCCAGTTAATATTCCACTACCTGATTCATTTATGTCAATATTTTAAACTAGACACAGTACTAAGTACCTAATTTCCTTAAACGTCATAGGAACTGACAAGCAGTTATCATTCAAAACCGCAAATGCTATTGGAATTCCACTGATAGGCACAAAAAAGAGAAGATTCAGTGGATGTTCAGGGAATCTTCATGTTGCCATTTGGTTCCTGGAAGGCAAAAGATGCTCAACCATGGGAAAAGTGGACACTGAAACCCAGCCTGAGACCCACTCACCAAACTGTGCAACCTGATCACTCTGGGAAGCCATCTGCATGCCACAGAAGCTCCAAGGAGGCACTTCTTTTTTTCTTCAATTATTTTTATTTTTACAGACTTCATTTTGATTCATTGCATACATATGGGGTACAAATTTTCATTTCTATGGTTGTGCATGATGTACATTCATATCATTCTTGTTAATCACACATGTACAAAGGGTAATGGCGTCTGTCTCATTCCACCATTTTTCATACCCCTCCCATTTACCTCTACATAATCTAAAGATCCTCCATTGCTCTCTCAACACCCCCTCCAACCAGATTTTATATTCTCATCCGCTTATCAGGGAAAACATTTGGCCTTTGTTTGTTGGGGATTGGCTTATTTCACTTAGCACGATAATCTCCAATTCCATCCATTTGTCTGCAAATGCCATAGTGTTATTCTTCTTTATGGCTGAGTAGTATTCCATCATATATATATATACCACAGTTTCTTTATCCATTCATCTGTTGAAGGGCATATAGGTTGGTTCCACAGTCTAGCTATTGTGAATTGATCTGCTATAAGCAACACAGTCACATTTGTTTAAACTTAGTATTTGTTACTATGTGTAAGACATGGTTCTTTGAATTTTACATTTATAAATGTATAAATGTATACATTTGGGTATAAACCAAGGCACTTCTTTTTGTAGTTTGTCCATTCCTAGGTGTTTCCTTTGCCCAAGGCAGCTTGAAACATATGGGTGCCTCTAAGAACAGGATGGCAACTTGAAACTCAGAGAAGCTACTCCAGGTATAAAATATGCCATTTTTGAGTGTCTAATTTTTAGCTTTCTAAATTGTTAAATGTGAGCTTGCTAAAGAAACAAAAGCAAATAAGCAGATTCAATTTTTTATCAGCCCATATTCTTTCTGTATGGGAAGAATGGTTGAAAACATCTCATCAGTGTCTTATTTCACATGGAACAGTATTCAGACACCTTGAAAAGATTTACAACAGTGTAATTCACATTTTTTCCCTAGAAACCAGAGGGGAAAAATACATTTTATACCATGACTCAGTATGCTTTTTACCATGAACCAACACATATTCATCCACACACATCTGAAGCAATCATGTTATAAAAACCATATTCTTAACATATACAATGTACTCTGACTTTCCTATTTTTTTCTGCTCAATTTATTTGAAGAAAATTGCTGCAACTCACCAAATTGATTCCAAGACCAACAAAATGGTCATAGATCACAGTTTGAAAACATTAATCTATAACTCCAAATAACTTACTCTGTGAAAATCTTTTGAACTTGATGCTCCTTCTGCCTGAAATTGTTTGTCTAGAGAGCTCTGCAGGGCTCTCTCCTTTTCCTTCAAGTTTCTCCTTAAATGTAACCACTGCAGGGAGGGCTGCTATTATCTTCCAGTCTGAAGAAGACTTCACCCAAACTCTATGGACAATAATCTCCAGCACTTATTAACTTTTTATTGTATGCCCCTCTGCCATGAATATAAAAGATCCATAAGACAGGAGAGTCCATATTCCTCACTGCTGTGTTCTCACAAATCACCATGGCAAGTAAACCTAAAAAGTGTTATCAGCAGATCACTTTGCCTCCAAGATTATCCTACATTAAAAGAGTGATTAAAAGAATAAGAAATTAGTTATGTATTTTGAGTTTAGTCTCCTCAGTAGTGTTTTTCTTGCTAGTGACTAGAAAACCCTATCCATGAAACAGTGTACTTTCTTCCTTTCCAAACTCCATTCAATCTTCACTTTTCATTTAGCAGAAAAGGATGAGACTTTCACATGGTCTGAAGCTTCTACTCTTTGAGAGACCTCTTTAAGAATAGGAAATTATGGGGCTGGGGTTGTAGCTCAGTGGTAGAATGTTTGCCTAACACATTTGAGGCACAGGGTTTAATCCTCAGCACCACATAAAAATAAATTTATTGACTAATTAAAAAAAGAATAGGAAGTTATAAATACAATGTGTCCTTCCAATGCTACTCAATAGAAAGGATAATGTTATAGAATAATGACAGGAACAATAGCCTTAACTAATTACAGTAGAAATAGTTCACTTGTGCAAAGTTTACAAGAATATATGAGCCTCTCAGGCCACATTCAGGACTGTCAAAGGGGCCATACAGATAAAGACACCAAGTATATTTAAGCTGTATTCACTTCACACTATGCCCACCTCTGCTTCTAGGTACATGGTAAGCTACAAAATCTTTTGTTTTTCTTTTCCTACACTAAAGTAAAATTGACACAATTTTCAATTTGCTGAATTGAATCACATCATTTCTTTCTTCTTTCTAGCAGGTTACCAAAAATTTACTTCCATCCTGAATTAATTACATTCATTATATCTGTGATTTTAGTTTCAGAAAGGAAGTATATTTCTCATTTATGTATTTGTCATCTTCTCCCACTGCCTCCTCTTCACCAGCTTCCATACTGCTATGAACATAAGACAGACTGTGCTAGATAGCACCATAGGTATTGACCTAATGCAGACAACAGGAAATAAGGATAATTTTCCAAAATCTCTAGGGAATGGCTGGATTATTGAAAGAGTACATTAGTTTTCTATTGCTGCTGCAACAATTTATCACAAACTTAGTGGCTTAAACCCACACAAGTTTATATCTTAGCACTCTCTAAGTCAGAAGTCCCATACAGGTCTTTCTGGGCTCAACTTGTATAGGCTATGTTTGTTTGGAAGTTTTTGGGAAGAATCCACTGCCTTTTCCTTTCCATCTTCTAGAGATTGCCTGCATTTTTTGGCTCATGGTACCTCCCTCCATCTTTGAAGTCACAAGGGTGCATTTCCCTTTACCTTCTTCTTATTCATACATTCTTCTGATCGCTGCAAGTGAAGGATCACTACTTTTAGAGACCCACCTCATTATACTGGGCCAAACAGAAAAATCCAAGACATCACTTGATCTTAATATCCTTAGCTTAATGATATGCTCAAAGGGTCTTTTGCCTTAGAGGATAACATGTTCACAGGTTTCAGAGATTCCTGCCTACATGTCTTTGGAGAGGATCATAATTCTGCCTACCGTATGGGATAGAGGAAACATCAGTTTTACAAAGATAAATCTGGCAAATATGTGACAGCAAAATTGAAATCCATTAAACAGATACAACTGTTATTCAATGGAAGTATTTTGCTATGTAAGATATTTATAAGTTTGAGGATTCCTGTGTAAGATATTTAAAAAGGTAGGTAAAGAAAAGCAAGGGAAAGGAAGGAAGAAAGAGGACAACAAATGGGGCAACAGTAGTTCCGTTCATGAAGATGGGGGCTGCTTGAGAGGAAAATGGACAGTGTAGACATATTGATTTAAAGTATCTGTAAGTCTTAGTGCTTATTCTAAGATGAGTGCATTCTCATGGAACTAAAGCCCAGAAAAGAGATCTGCAGTGGAGGCTTTGATTGACATATACTATTTCACTTTGTCTCAAATATTCCTGGATATCTCCTAAGTTCCACTTGTGGAAATTGGGACAGGGGAATTGATCCAGTGTCTGATTTTCCTTGGTAGGTGTGGTACAAAGGCAGTCAAGCAAAGTTTGAAGGATTAGAGACCTGAAGTCAGATTGTTGATGTTGTTTGTGTCTTGATTATGCTACCTCCAACTTGGGTAAACTTCAGCAAAGTATTTAACCTTACTGTGATTGAGTAAGGTTATAGGATGGGCATACTAATAAAAGTAACCTCTTCATGGTTTTGTCATGAGTTAATAAATGTAAAATTCAAAGAACCATGTCTTACATATAGTAACAAATACTAAATTTAAACAAATACTAATTTTATTTATGGAAAGACAAGGGTGCAGTTATGGAAAGGGTTTCTTGAGGAAAGACTTTGGTTTGGTCTAAGAGTTTGATTGGAAAGTTATGGATAGGAATTAAAGGGGGGTATAGAGTGTCTCAGAAAATCATTTCTTCCCCACAGGGGTGTAGCTTCATCTTTGCTGTTTGCTGTAATCACTAGCTCCCAGTCTACTATTCTGAAGCCTCTTTCTAAGAATTATGCAAGCTAGTGGCATTCATTCTTCTGGGATGCCAATCACCAATATACAAAACACAGGGCAATCCCTTGCAAAACTCAGTGTTTAAAGAATAATTTACAATTTTCACATCTCATTATAAGAAAAGAATTAGGTTCTTAGTCCTCATGTCTTTCTTAGAAAGATCCTTTCTTTCTTTTTCCATACCTCATAAGAAGCCACCCTCAACAAAGTCAGCAGTCTAGGTAAAACCATCAGGGACAAATCTGAAGAGGAGGTAGTAGTTTTAATGCTAGTTTATTTGTGATATACTGGAAAAAGTGAGAGATCTACCATTCCTGACTGCCATGAACAGAGCAGTTTTCCTCCACCACACCCTTCTATGATGTTCTTCCTCACTTCAGGCCAGTGTTCAATGGAATTTGCTGAACATGAACTGAGACCTCTGAAATCATGATGATCCAATAAGCTTTTCTTCTTCTCTATTATTTTTGTCAGGAATTTTGGTCAGAGTAATAAAAGCTGATGAACACACCTATCTTTATTTTACTTTTTTATTATCAATTATCTTGAGTTAAGAAGAACTCTATTCTTCTTAACTCTATTCTTCTATTTTTCAATTTCAGAAAAGAAAGAAACAGAAACTGGAATTACAATAATAATTGTAATAAGTCTAAGTCTATTAGGCATTATACAAAAAGGCTGTATGTTACTTATTCCCCATAATCATTCTACGAGGTAGATACGATCCTTGTTTTTAAAATGAGCTAACTGATAAATAAAGTAGCATGTCCAACAGACATGTGTCCACCACAACTCTATTGCCATGGGGCATCTGGAAAGCTCTGTGCGAATGGGGCTGCTAGAAATGGTGGCTGTGCTCCCTGGATCTATCTCTTATACTCGTGTACATGCTCCATTGTCACATAGGTTCCAAAACAAAAGTTCAAAGATAAGGTTATGAAGAATTTCCAGATGGCAATGGCAGAGCATTAAACCAAGTGTGGGGACCTTCTGCAAGCAAGACCCTGTGTGACTGCACAGGTCAAATGCCTGTGAATCTATGTCTGAAGTTAACCAACCTAACGAGGTGAAAATCAGTATTTTTATTATTAAAACACTATTTTTTCTTAACAGAAATAGTATTATGTTTTCCATCATTTCCCCCACTTAAGAATGCAACCCATGTTCAGATATGTGGGTTAGTGTTCTGCTCATGAGCAATATCTCTCTTTCTTCATTATCTAACCCAGTGCTTTTCAAGTTACCTTGAAAGGAAGAGATTTTTTTTTCCTTCTAATATGTCACTGATTTTTTTTTTTCATAGAACCACGCATTTGGATAGCTTGCTCATGTCAAATTTCTGTAAAGTGTATAAATGCCTGTTCTGTTTTTTCTGACCTTATCTCAAATGGGATATAGGAACTAATAGTTTGCATACCACACTTCAGGCAGCACTGATCTAAGGGTCATCCCATAATTGCATTTTTATTGTGAAGGTATTTTTAAAAGATTAGCTCTCAGTAAATGATTAGGATATTTTGTCAGAGTGTTTTAATTCATTTATGAATAATTGAGTAATAACTGCTTTGCATTTTTATCCTGTTAAATATTATAAAAAGATTTTTTATTGTGTTTGTTTGTTTGTTTTGGTGATAGGAATTGAACCCAGGGTCTTGCATATGCTACACGGGTGATTTACCACCAAGATACATCTCCAGCCCTTTTATATATATATATTTTTTAAATTGATTCTTGATAATATAAATATTATATATGACTGACTGGAAATACTTTTTAAAATCCTTTTTTAAAACTAGGACTGGTGGTTTCTGGAGATCCTTGGAAAGTACATTTGGAAGAGGAGAGGTTATTAAAAAGAACTGAACATCTGACTTGACTGCTGATTTTGCCTTCTCTTTCAGTGGTATTTCATCTCTGCAGAGTTGCTTGTTGGTAATTTTCTCACTTTTGCCCCTGAGCTTCTTCACAATTTTCCAAGTGTTTAGCAATTACTGCTCTTAATTAAGCAAAATTCCTTTCCCTCAACTCCCTATTGATTAATTCAGAACAGAAAGGAAAAGAAAGCTGGACAGCCACTCTTATGTGTTCCCTAACATGTCCAGGTTGTGTCAGAAAGGAAATAGGATTTGGAAGGACACTGTCAAAGGATTTTCCAAAAGAATGATCCTGACTTCACTGTGCACTCAGACACCAGGCATCTAAAGATCTTTGGGAGATGATGACACTTTACTTAAAATGAAAAGATTATTTTTAAAAATTTGATACCCAAGATACTGCTTGAAATATCCAGAAAGGATCACCCAAATTATCTATTAATTTTTTTTCCCTAGAAGGTGGTATGGAGAGAGAGAAAAAAAAATTAAAAAGCAAGTGACTTAAATCAAAATCTTAAAAATATAAAGCACTGAAAATGTTCTTGTGTCTTCATCTTACTGTTCTTTTCTCTTCATTCAGTCTCTATCCAGCCACACATATCCTAAAGCCCAATCATCACTGAAAATATACCAAGAGTGAAGGACTTAAAAAAATTCTTTTGAAACTAAGTACCAAATCAGATTAACTAGAAAGGCTTTTTCCTGGTTCATGGAAAAATAATTTCTACTCTGGTCCAAAGATGTCAAAATGACTCACAAGTTTATATCCCCATAAAATTAATTTTATACTTAGTCTTCAGGATTATCCTAGATTTTAGAGATTTTCCATGTCAAAGAAGCATTAAAGTCATGCATTTATTTTCAGACCATTTGGTCATTTCACTTATTTTTGTAGTTTAGAAACTTTAAACCTATTTTATCCAAAGTAATATTAGAGTTATGACTACATTAAGTGAACAAAGAAAAATCTTTCTATTTTCAAAACAGAAGGAGAAAATCCTGAATTATTCAAACTAAGGAAAATAAATTTGTTAACAGACACATTGAAATAAATAATAATTGCAGTGCTAAACAAAATATCACGTTTCATGTTTAATATCAATTTTTAATAGCTTTTTCTTGGAAAACGATTCAATATTTGATTGAGTACATCCAGTGACATAAATTGTACATGATATTTATTTCCAGTATTAAATTATGGCCCAAAGGAAATTGTGAAGCAGTATTATTTGTGAACATAATATGATATGATATATAAAATTAATAAATCATACAAAAGCAGCTTTATTTCTCAAGATTAGATATATATAATAGTGCAACATAAAGTCCAGGGTATCATAAGTACTGCAATACATTACTGTGCTGGTTGAGGTAGGCAGAAGACTAACTCTACCTCTATTTCCGGGTCAAGTTCACCAATGTGATTTTAGATCTTAATGTCTTTTTGGCCTAAAGGTCTTACCCTTTGGGGGCAAGAGGTGTGGACAGATTCATCTACTCATTCAGTCCATTAGCTCTTCTTTACTGAGCACTTACTTTGGATGGGCATTGTGCTCAGTGCCAAGATTATAACAAATAAGGAAGAGGCAGGTGTGGGGTGGCCTTGGCTCTTATGTACTGTAGTCTAGCAGCTATTTGCAGCCTAACAGGGACTATAACCCTAAATCAAGTCTTAAGGCTACTGTATAATGTTAAATGTGCCCTACAGAATTCACTTACTTTACTCATCAATGTAGTCAGTCTCCAATTTCTGAGTGATTGCTATGATTCAAGCACTTTACTATATCTTCAGAATACAAAGATAAAACAAATATCCTTCTGTCTTTAAAGGATTTACATTCTAAATAAGAACAAAAACCAAACCTCACAACTGTAATCATTATAAACAATGGATGTATAACACTACATGATGCAATGCAGTCAATTCAAGGGTGAAAAAAACCTCTTGTAGCAGAGGTAATAGGTGTTGGCGATGATGTGGGGGAAAGGGTACACTCATACATTGCTGGAGGGCTTGCAAATTGGTGCAGCCACTCTGGAAAACAGTATGGAAATTCCTTCGAAAACTTGGATTGGAACCACCAGCTATCCCTCTCCTTGACCTATACCCAAAGGATTTAAAATCAGCATACTACAGTGATGCAGCCACATCAAAGTTTATAGCAGCTCAATTCACTATAGCTAGATTGTGGAATCAACTAGCTATAGTGCTAGCTATAGTGCCTAGCTATCTATTCAGGAGAGGAATGGATAAAGAAACTGTGGTATATATACACAATGGAATATTATTCAGCCATAAAGAATAATAAAATTATGACATTTGCAGGTAAATGGTTGGAATTGGAGAAGATCATGTTAAGTGAAACATACCAATCCCAAAAAACCAAAGGCTGAATGATCTCTCTTATAAGTGGTTGATGACACATAGCCGGGGTGGGGGGAGGCACAGGAAGAATGGAGAAGGGATAGATTGTATAGCAGAAAATGAGGGGTGAGGAGGGAGCGGGGAAGGAAAGATAATAGAGTGAGATAAGCATCTATAACCTATGTATATGTATAAGTATGCAAATTGTATGATTCTACTTTGTGTACAACCAGAAAAATGATAGTCGTACTCCATTTGTGTATAATGACCTAAAATTTAAAAAAAAAATTAAAAAAAAAAGAAAGTTAAGCAGGAAACACTGAGAGCACATGGAAGAACTCACTCTGCTACTGCCTGGTTATCTTGTGCACTACTCTCCTTAGACTCTCTCATTTCAGTGTTCTGTATGCCTGAAAGAGGGAAAAGGACAAGGCCTACCTCCCATTGTTTAAAAGTGAACAATAAATGAGATGACACAGATGATGTGCTAATAAACATGTTTGAAATATAGTAGTGTTAGGTCAATATTAGTTATTTTCATTTTTATCCATCTTGATTTTGCATTGTATTTCCCTTATCTTCATTTAATTTGTGAGTGTTCTTTAAATTCTTTTTTATTCTGTGAAAAATGATGCCCCTTTGTTATGGAGCTGGGGTCTTCCATGAAACTGAGGCAATGCAAAGACCCCCTCTTTAAACCCAGTTCTTACAATCTAGTCAGAAAGATTTTAGAAATGTCACTCAGAGTAACAGCACGAGTTCATTGAAGGGATATGGAAAGGGGAAGGGGACACTCTCAAGCGAGTGGGTCTTCTCGGGAAGGAGAGGGACGCTATGCCTCTCCTGCAATCCAATTTTATTAGGGATCCCAGAGAATTTTCCAAAGAGTCCCATACAGGTCTACCTCTTGACTTTTGACTGGCAACAGGGTGAATATCAGACTTTCAAGTCCCCACTGTCATGGCAACTCTATGTTGCCTTGGCCCATGCTGACCTGTTCTAATTGGGTTCTTACCCATACATTCTTACAGATTTTATGGTTAGGAGGAACTATCCTTATCTCCTCTAGTATCAGGATCTGGTCACAAAAATCTTCTTCAGGGTAACTTGGGTTCCTCTTATCAACATTTGTTTGGGCCTGCATTTCTCCTGTAGTGAATAGGTAGTTTGCTGAAGAATGAGAGGTATTCCTGTCCACTGAGGCCAGGAAGGGCTTCGGGTAAATGGCTTCTTGGAAAGGAAAGCATGTGGGGGTCAGTACCATTGGCCTATTTTATAGAACTATTTTCTTAACCTCATGTTCCCCCATCCTCACCTGTCCCCTAACACCTTGATGTATTAATCAAATAATTCTGTATTTTCAAATCCATTAAATTCTACTTATATTTACTATTTCATTTGTTTCATATGATTACTTATCAATTATATACAGTCTTTGTAGTGCATTAATTAACCTATTTTCATTATTTCATAGAATTTTATTCTCATTTGATATAAAACATTTAATGTTGCAAATTACCTTGAAATATGTCATATAGTTTTGTCATATAGTTTTGATGTGTAGTACACTTGTGTTGATTAATTTCCATGTATATATGACAATACTTTAATTTTTTCTTTGACCCACTAAGGATAATGATGGATAATGATTTAATTCTCGTTAATGACTAACATTTGCTTTTCTTTGCTTTTTTGCTTTTTTGTTTTGTTTTGGTGAAAAAGCTTATTAAATTCATATGTAATTTAAATGTATCTTGGTAGAAAGAATATACTATGTGCAATTTCTGCCTTTTAAATTTATTTATATTTCTTTTTAGTGTGGCCTGTTTTCATTGTACATACTAGAAATGTTTGAAAAAATAACTTCAGTTCAATGGCATACAATTTTACATATGGTTATTATACTTAATATTTTTCAATTCAATATCAAATATCAAAATATAGCTGAGATATTAAGTTCAAGTCTTACATTTTAGGTCTATTTCTATTTGGTTTAAGTTCTACTTTTTTTTTTAAAAAAAGATTTGTTTAGATATGTTGATTATCTGCTAGTATTCAAAGTTTCAGGCCTATTATACCTTCATTACAAATTGTCTTTCCTAAATAAAATGATCATTTATGTCCTCTTTAATAATTTTCACCTTGAAAGCTGTCTTTCCTGTAACTAAACAAAGTAAAGATCACTATTGTCAAATACCTGCATATCCTTAATTCCCACTGGCTAGGGGTAAGAAAGAATTTTAAAAATTGGTTTAGCTTCTATGACAAAATTATATACATAACATCTATAAATATTTTATTTCTTTTGTCATAGTTATTAAAATGGCAGGTGGATAATTACCCCTGTAAACATGTATATCTACTTTTAGTTTGAATTTACTAAATTTTTATATAGTAGATTAAACTGCTTTTGATCAATAAAAAGTGAGTTAAGGATTTTTTCTTCATGAGAGTCACTGATTTAATTTTCAGGACAATGTTAATAGGGAAAGAAACAACCTAAATCCAAACAAATATATCTAATGTTGAAACATCTAAATTCTTCTAAGGAATCATCTAATCCACAATCTAATAGAACAATTATAAATATATTTATAGTTACATAATCTTTGAACACAGAAATAATGATAAAAGAGCGTGGATAGATAAAAACAGGTGCATCAATCATTTCCTGTTCTGATGCTTAAAGTGTTAGCAAAGTGGTACAGTATTTTAGTTTAAGTGCCACTTCTTTCATTTTATATATAACATTAGGAACTGCTGAAGAATGGTAAAGGAGACCATTCTGTAATGTAGAGGGAGAAGAGAAATCTCCAATAAAATATATGTTTCATACACACTCCCTGAATAATAAACAGAAAGAAAATGGAAACTGAAATGCTTAAGCACTTATATCACCACCTCTAAGAAATTCAACATTATCAGCAGTAACAATGGACATAATTTATATTTGTCAATTTCATTAGCTAATTTTCTGAAAACTTCTGAATTGATTCTAACCCTAACCCTCTCCAGTTCCTAAAGCTGGGTTGAAACCTATAGATTCCAAATGCTAAATTCCGTGGATTCTTCCCTTCAATTTTTGGAGTAGAAAATTAGTGTTAGCACAGAATGAAAAGCAGTTTTACATATAAGAAACTGCTATTGGAGAAAGCTGAATAAGAGACATCAAGAGAAGCAATGACATCCCAGATAAATCAGATGTATTAAGCAATTAGGGAGAACTTGTCATAAAATTTAGCCTCCCTTATATTTCATGCTGTCTGTAGAAAAGCTGTCATTTCAGAACACATCACTGGGCTTTGCGAGAGGAAGTATTGAGGAGAGAGAGAAAGAAAACAAAACTCACATCTACAAATACAAATTACCAAATGTAGGAGAAAGTGTGGGAAATATCTAAAGTGAAAATATCACATTCTCCACATTCTATATATGGTTTTCAGGTGACCATATATGAGGCAATCAGATAATTTTCTCCTTTTCAAGAAGTAGAACTGATGTAAAAGTCACTTGTTTTGTTCATGTTTACAAAACACTGAGGTATTACTTCATGCACAGGGAGTCTTTTAAATGTATGTCCAAGAAATGTGATGCTTATGCTCTAAAAGAAGAGTCTTCTATTTCTTTGTTTTTTAAAACAAGTTTTGTTGTGCATATTTAAGGCCCAGGACATGATGTTATGATTTAATGGTCACTCTAGAGGATACAACAGATCATCATCTCATATAGTTACCAATTTTCTCCATTCTGCCACTAACAATGGGGCACTGGACAAGGCAGCACCACAAGCACTCCATGGTCCTGTCTTAGTCCATTTTTGTTGGTATAACAGAATACCACAGATGGGGATTTGTAAAGAACAGAACATTTCTCACAGTTCTGGAGGCTGCTGAAACCAAGATCAAGGCACCAGCAGCTTCCTTGTCTGAGGAGAGCTGCTCTCTGTCTCCAAGATGGCATCGATTGCTGCCTCCTCCAGAGATAGGGATGCTGTGTTTTTGTGCAAGCTAAGGAACCAGCCAAATGCAGTGTGAAGTCTCTTTCCTATTCCTCAAGAATGGGAAAAGGTTTTAATACCATTCTTGAGGGAGGAATCCTTCTTGCCTTATCTCCTCTATATTGGTCACTGGAGACACCTGGATTTTGTCCAGAACATATTCAAACAGTGGCAGGCCCTTCTAAAACTTTGTCTCTTCTCTGACAGACTCTGTGGGTCTGAATTCCCATGCTAACCTTGCCCTGTTTCATTTCTAGTGCCACCTTTGCCCCATCCTTCCCCTTGATTTGATCCACCTTCCTTGATTAGTCCAACTTAGGTACCAGTGAGACCTCACTCACGCAGCTCTAAGGGGGACTGAGATGGAGAAGCGAAGGTGGAGCCCAAGACCAAAAGTATCCAACTCTTCCTTCACCACTTGAATCAAGAACAGGATCAAGAAGTTGAAATATTATATCACTGAAACAAAAAACAGTGGCTAAATCTTCTAACGAGAAAGATAAACATTTTAAAAATTTATTTCTAACAGGTTTATTTGCTTCAGGGACTAATGAATAGTGTGTTCAATAGAGAAATGTTTGCAAGGTTTGGAGTCTTCAGGGGCCTTTGAAAATTTTGATACCTAAATAGTATAACATAAAAATAAATTTTGAAGTAACTGTTAAATCTATTTATATGTACTAGACAATTTTTTCAAGATTTGTCCTTTTTGTCTCCCAGACTCACACTAGAGCTCTATCATCAAGTTTTCATTCACACATGTAGATAAACCTCAAGCCTGTCTGAGCATTTTTAAAATCTGTAAATTAAAGGTATTTAAAACGAAGACACATGATTGCATCTGGACTGTGCTTGATCCTGTTTGATATGCTTTAACTCTCTTCTTCCTGTAATGGGTCAATAACAGAGGGGCTGTAACCCATCTCCTTACTTCAGAACTGGAAGCGCAAAGCACTTTGGATTTGGGTGCAGTTCTATTCTGTTATGCTACTCCCGTTTGCCACTAGGTAAAAACTTTTTCCCATTCCCCAGAAAGCAGTACCTTCTGTGAATAGTTGCTTTAGACAAGCATTCATTGTTCAGAGGGTTTGATTCCTCGCTGAGCAAAAGCTACGGCATTATAAAGATGCCAGTTTAATTTTTTTTAAGCCTGAATGTTTTAAAGCTAGAAAGGAACTCTCGCTGTTGAGGCAGTCATGAAAGAAAACCTCTTTTCACAACCCCTGGAACAAGTAGATGAAGAGAGTAAGAGTAACTGCAAAGACTGGGAACCTGGCTCTTTTCCAAAAAAACAGAAAAAGCCACAGTTAGAAGAAGTAATTGAACACTTTGGAAATCCCTTTGAAGAACTAATGCAGTGGAACATTTTTAAATGAATAAAAGCTAAATGCATAATAATTCCATGTAAGAAAATATAAATGAATGTTTTAAGTACTAAGTAATGAATTTATAAATGTTTAATGTAGTGAGACCAAGCAGTACCACCCTTTGATAATGTGTGTTAAGCATTAGCAGTGTTGTTACTTTGAAGAGATAAATTTAAAACCTGGCAAGCTTCTACTCCTAGTTACTTTGTGTCTTGTATACTTTGCCTGGTTTACAGTGATGGTAATATCTATGTTGATTATCCTTGTTCAGTAGAATTTTGTGGGCCTGAAAACTGAATTTGAACATAGGAAAAATGGTAAAAACAATTAGACTTAGCTACCCAAATTTCCCAGTCTTTCATATTGTGATTAATGATACGTTAAACAATCTTATGTATAACTTAAGAATAACTGTAATGGCACTGCATTTGCCTGGAAAATGTAGAAACAGATTTCAGCTGTTAACAGAACTCAAAATATTAGTTTGAATATTTTGCTACATGTGGTATTTTTAAATTAAAAGGTATGAAAATCATAGATATCTGAAGAATTTTAATATGAAAACAAATGGATGTGAAAGAGGGTGGAGGTCGAGGTCTATAATGGATACAACCCTGAGAGTGTTTATCAGGCAGAAGCAGAATGTGTTTTCTGCTAAATGGAATATAAGGCATTACGTGTTTAGTACCTGACATCAGGCACATGCATACCTTCCCTAAATAACCCAAGAGTTTCTTTGTGCCAGTTTTCTTTTGACTCATTTCTCCATCTTGATCTTTGATGACAGCATTTACAGGAAGCCAGAGAATGATGTTAAAGAAACCACCTGCATGCACACCTGCCCATGCACCCACCCAAAGGCTGATACTGTTTTATTATGGAGCAATGATTTTACTCTGAACCATGGACATATTGCATGAGAATGGCAGTTATGTAGAATACAGTCATCTAAAGAAGCGTGGTTAAGATGGAGTTGACATAATCCTGAAATCAGAAAAAAAAAAGAAAACAATAACAGAATCTTAGGGGTGGAAGAGATTTTAACAATGATCTAAAGCAACTGTCCATCTCATTGCACTGTTGATCATTCTGAGTCTTATTCCTAACTGGTGTTACCTTGTAAGTTGATTAATTTCTGGAGCTTGCTTTGAATTTAGTTTGTAAAGTAAATTCCCACCTTGTCCCACAATATCTCCTCTGTACAGAAAAAAAATGTTACTTTTTTTTCAAAGTGTGAATATAAAGCAACAAGGCTGATTTTCTTTTGTGAGTCATATCCTGCCTCTGAAAACAGTTCCTAAATTGGAGTCACCAAAATATTCCATGCCATGCCAGCATGGTTGGAATAGGCTTATCGAGGTGAATATTCTGAAAAATATCCCTGTCAATTCTGCTTTAGTGGTCTCATATCTTTATAATTATACATTGAATGCAATTTTAATACTAAAAAAGACAAATAAAACAACATAGTATCTATTGTTTTCATAAAACAATAACCTAATTTCTCTGTTAGTACTTCTCATTTTGTTAAAGCAGCAACTGACAGAATTTTTTCTTGCTCTCATTTAATTATCTAATCACAAGGAATTGTCCTGATCTGAATTAGAACTCTTCTTAATGTAAGATTGAACAATACAAATTCACTTATGAAGGCCTTCTTTGAAATAAACTCTAATACAGTAACTATCAAATCCCAGTATAGTTTGTAGAATATGAACAACTGCTCAATTTCATTCCAAGTTCCAAATATTTCAATAATATTTACATATTAATTTAAATTTAAGTATAAAACATATACTTAAAGCTATTAAATACAGAATGATTATTTTGAATTGGTACATGCTTTAGCATTATTAACATATTAATATATTATTTTAAAATAATGATTTAAGTTTATTTGGGGGGGGTACCAGGGATTGAACTCAGGGACACTCAACCACTGTGCCACATCCCCAGCCCTATTTTGTATTTTTGTTAAAGACAGGATCTCACTGAGGTGCTTAGTGCCTCACCGTTGCTGAGGCTGGCTTTGAACTTGCAATTCTCCTGCTTCAGCCTCCTGAGCTACTGGGATTACAGGTGAACACCATTACGCCTGGTGTGATTTAAGATTTTAAGCAAGCAAGCCTTTATCATTCTATATATATTAAAGTTCATCTGGAACCTGCAGCATACTTAATATCTACAAAGACATTACTAGCTACACTTTTACTACATGGAAAAGATGAAATTCAATTGGTAAAAAAGACCATGTAAAATGCTAAAGCAGAGAGTTTAAGAGAGTAAATAATAGTCATTATGTTTTCTATGCTGTGTTTTTACAAAAATGTTTTAAATGGCCAAATATGCAGGCTTGTGATTACATTTTAAAATGTATTTTATATCTAATAAGCATTAAAAGTTAAGTAGTATTCTGTGGAATTTTGTTCTGGAGTTATAGGAATAAGGACATATAGGAAATTTTTCTGTGTTATTGTAAACTTTGCCCACATGAACATTAATCTATTTTGTAATCTCTCATTGAAGCAGATTTCACAATGTAGATCATTCTACTATTTAACTACATTCCTTTTAAGAATGAATTCATTGTCTATTATTCTTTAAGCCTCTGTAGATACTTCTTCAACTCTGTTCTCTGTGGAAATGGATAAATTCTAATCATACTGTGTATCATTATTTTGGAAATCATTAATTTTTCTACAGATTTTAAAAAAAATTTAGTTGTTGATGGACCTTTATTTTTATTCATTTATTTATATGTGGTGCTAAGAATTGAACCCAGTGCCTCACAAATGCTAGGCAAGCGCTATACTACTGAGCCACAACCCCAGCCCTCTACAGGTATTTTTAACATTCCTAGTTTCTCAAGGATCTAGTTTTGCACTTTCATTCTCCATATTGCTTTTCCTTTCATATTTGCCTTTATTATAAAAAAATCAAACTGCTTCCTAGAACCTCAAAATTATGCAAAATTTGATGGAATTTTTTACATCATATATTTTTTCCTGATTTTATATTGTTATACTAGTTTCCATTATGATTCCTGGATCTTTTCCTCTCATGATTTTGTGGATGCCCATCTATTCTTTGTGGTCCCATTCTTTATTCTAGTGGTGTCTACTCCACATTGTTAACCTTGTTTATATAGTAATCCTCTCCTCTCAGGTGCTGATTGTCTAATCACATTTAATCATCAGCAAACTCAGAAAGCTCTTAGCCTCCGTTTTATTTCATGCACTCTCCTAGAATACTCCTTCACTGGAGCAGAAAGAGAAAAGTGCCACTGTTGAGTTACAGAATACAAAAGCACTGTCCCATATCCAGCAGCCAAAGTATTACTCTATCATACTTGATCCTTACTTTGGAAGTCAAATTGATCTTAATAACTCTTGTGGAGTGGTTGACTGAACTTAATAATTGGATTTATAACTATGTCATACTTACAGTAGTGTTTCAATAATGTTTGAAGTCTTGTCAGTTAAATTATCTGTATTAATAAAGGGAAGAAAGGGGTTAAAGTAGTTTATGATCCTGTGCTGTCTTTGAGAGGAAACAGAAATGGGGAGACTGCTGGAAAGAGAGGGAAAGAGAGCAAGTAATTTGTATAATTTTCTTGCAAAAAGAAAAAAGTCCAGTCATTTGCTGGACTTCTTGGTTAAATGAAGTACTGATATTGAAAGGAAAAGACATTATTTATGGAATGCTCTTAGCAGCACGCCAGAATAATGTCTTTGGCTCCTAGATATGATATATGTGTGTGTGTGTGTGTGTGTGTGTGTGTGTATACAACAAATCAACATAGAATCTACAGATTTGTGGAACATGAGAAATACGTAAGCTTTCTGATCATCTAAGGTATATGTTTAACAACTTACATGCTCCACTGCTGTGAGAAACAGCCTAATAGCAGTGGTTCACTGCAGAGTAAGAGATGGATGAAGCTTCACCACCTGGGAGTACACAAAGTGGGAACTGATCAGTTTTACATTTGGAGGGAGAGTTGGACCCTTCCAAGAGCACCTGGAAGGGTCTTACAGATACCAGCCACAGGCTATGCACAAGGCAGATGCACCAGAGTACCTAAGCCAATTTCATTGAAATTAGAACAACAACAACAACAACAACAAAAGAGTAAATATACATTCAGACTGACAAACAACTCATGCGGAAAATTTGTATAATTCAATTAAAAAGTCACTAATTCTGTTACTTAAACATACTGGAAAAATCTCAAGATAAGACACTGAAATGACTTGAATGCTTAAACCAGCAAATGGTTGGTTAGATTATCAGGCTTACCATATACCTTGATCCATTTACAACTTGTAATGGCACAAGTGCTGCCAAACTGCACAGGAGATAGGGTAAGGGATCCAGAAAAACTGATTTTGGGATAAAACAGTGGCCTCAGTGTCATTAGCTCAGGATTAACACCGGTAGGAAAGTTGCTTGCACATACTAGCTGTCTGTGATAGTCACTCTACATTTTGCATTCTGCTTTTATTATTATCCTGATATTTGACCAGTGGTCTCATAGCTCCATGTAGTTCTGAGCTGAGTACTGAGAGTTAGTCTTTGTGCTAGGGAGCACTACTGGAGGTCATAAAGAATAAAGAGCATTGTACTGAATCATCTGGAAAGTAATGTGGGACACTAGGGGCACAGAAAAGGACAGCAAAGAAAAACCAAGAGTGCTGGTGGCAGCATTAGAACAAGGAGCACTTAACAATATGTTCTCATCCCCTATTGCACAAGTTGGCACAGAGCCTCTACTTTTAAAAAAAAAAAAAAAAAAAAAAAAAAAACAAAAAAACAAACTTTTCATTTACTTCCAGCACATACACTGACCTCTATTCCAAAAATTGTGTATGGTACAAAAATACTCTAAAATATAAAAATGATTGGATCTTGCATCATTTTGATTTATTCTCCCTCTTTATGTCTTTCACCTCAACACATACACAGACAGACACACATACCCTACATGTCCTTCCCACCTCAGTGTGCATTAGATATTCTAAAACTGAATATATAACCAAAAAGAACAAATAAAGAAAATTGAAAAATTGAATTGAATGTCTAGGAAGTCCCATTATTGAGAAAGCTAACATTCTAGTATTATAGCCAAAGCAATGGAAATATTATTTTATGTTTATGAAGAACAGTTCTTACATCAGCTACATCAGAATCCCCTAGACTGTAAAAAGGCAGAATTCTTTAACTTCATACCAGATTAGGGGAAGAGATCAAGAAATCTATTTCTAGCAAATTTCTACGCGACTTCTGAGAACAATGATTTGTAGAGAGAACACCAGATTAGATATTACAGGAAGAATTATTAGTGTCGCGTGGCTGCATTTTTCCCCCTCTATCTAAGGACACTTACATAAGTCACAAAAATATTCTGGGCCTTAGGTTCTTCATCTATAAAATGAGACAAATAATTTGAATAGTCATGGAGGGTTCTCCCAAGCCTAACCATTCATCCTCTAATTCTTTTTAAATGCACTATTCATAAACACAATGCTTTTAGAGGATTTGCTCTTTTATTCTTCCATTTCTGGTGTGCTCTGGAAAATCTCCTATAGTCAAAGGAACAACAATACTTGGGAAAAAAAAATGTTTAGTGAAAGGAATGCCAATGATTACAAATTCCTGGCAACTTGCTCATTTCTCTAAGTAACTGGCCATGTGGCTGCTCCACCTAATTCAATAAGATGTGACCAGTATGGTAATGAACAAACTCTTGTGGCTCCTTGAACTCCAAGTCTGTGAACTTTCTAATTAGTTTATGTGCACTTTAAAAATTTTTCAACTAAAAAAAATAGCATTTGTTTTGCTACTCAAAACATTTCCCCCTGGAGTATATGTCGGTTAAGTAATTCCCACAAAATTTATAGGACTATTTTTTTTTGTTTTAATTGCAAACCATATGCCTAAAATACTTCATTTGAAAGTTTGTCCTTTTATGCCATAAGTTTACAAATATATAGCAAATTCTTAATCAGAAGACTTAACAATAATGAGCTTCCCGATAATAGAAAGAAATAGATTTTTGTTGCAAGAAAATGGCGGCTGACTGTGAGATAAATGTCAAGGCAAAGTCATTGCAAAGTCTGGCCATTTATCATGAGTAAACATTGAAGTAAAGTAGGATACATTTATCAAGCAACTGTTCTAGTACAAAATTTTATTTTTCTCATCCTAGCTAATCTATGATTTAGATGCTGTCACTTCACCTTCCAGGTGTTTGGGTAGCTGAATGACTTGGGTCATTGCTGCATTATTTCAAATTACATAACTTTGATCTTTGAGTGATTATTGTGGTTGGCTCAAGAGTACTTTATCGTGAGAAAACTATTAAGAAAGTTATCATTTTGGATTAGTTTTAGTTTCTTCTTTCCACTTGGAATTTTTTAATGCTTTCATCTATTTTTTAAAAGTGATTTAGTGAGATTCACATTAATAGATCCATAGGATAAAAATTTAGATTAATTAAATAATTACAGAGAATCATACAATTATTTTACTATAAGCATAACAATTCTAATGTATACTAATTTCTCTACATATCTTATTCCTGACAGGTGTGGCCTATTGAATCACAAGGGTGATATTTTCATTTGATACTTCATTTGAGTGTTCAATCAAAAGTTACTGAATAGTTCCCAGATGTGGGGACATGTATATTGTTAAAGTTGGAGACTGTTATGTTAAGTGAGATCAGCCAGTCCCAAAAATCCAAAGGCCGAATGGTCTCTCTGATAAGTGAAATGATGATGCACAATGTGGGGTGTAAGGGTGGCAAGAATGGAGGAAGGATAGATAGCATAGAGGGACGGGAGGGGAGGGGTCGGGGTGGGGCGGTAATAATAACAGAATGTGTGACAGACATCATTGCCCTGTGTACATGTATGAATTCACAGATGGTGGGACTCTACTTTGTGTGCAACCAGAGAAACAATAGCTGTACTCCATTTGTGTTCAATGAATCAAAATTAAATAAAAAAAGAAAAGAAATAAAAAATATATAGATCCCATAGAGCATAATCACACCATTGAGGAATTCCCAGCTGTATGTTTGTGCACATACACACACACACACACACACACACACACACACATATACTCACAAATGCATATTTAGATAGAAACAAGTAGTTCAGTATGACCCAAAGCATACATTGGGTGGAGGGACAAAGTGAGGAATATCTGAAAATATAATACAAATTTAGCATATAAAAGTCTTCATGTACTTTGCCAAGGGGAGTGAATGTTTTCCTCTAGGGAACAAAAAGGTCATGGAAAGATTTTAAGCATAGGAATGATGGAATCATCCTCAACTCCAATGGAGTCATTATTGATGCAAAAAATACTGGAGGTGGAGATTCTTTGCTATGTTTTATGTAAGAGTTGGTGGTTGCTTAACAAAAATAAAGGGGTAGGAGAAGTGATGAAAAGGGAATTGACTACATGAGAGACTAAACAGACAGAACTTGGTGAATTATTTAGGAACACAGGATGAAGGAATAACTCAATGATATCTCTGATTTTTTTCTTTTTTAAGCTTGGTAACGTAGTTAAAGAAAGACTTTATGGTTAGACTCTAAAACTAGTCTCAACATTTTTAAAATTTTATCAGAACATCATTGGACAAACTGATCAAATGCTTTGTCTTTTACATTTCTTGTAAAACAGGTCACAATAGTTGTTATTACCTTATAGGGTTGTTATGAGGATTAATGAGTTAGTACATGGAATGCTCTTAAAGTGGTGTCTGGAATATAACATGTTGACCAAATGTGATTATTATATTACTATTATTATCATACATTATTATTATCATTATCATAATATCATTACATGACATAAAAAATTCCAACAAAGGGATTTTAAGAAAATATAATGAATCTTATTTTGGATTAATCAAATGGTTTAGTCAAACATCCTGATAGAAGTGACAAAGGGGTCTCTGGAAATGCATTTCTGGAAAGACATGATATCTTGTATGTAAATTTGGAATTTGATCATGTACAGGTTATATTTGAGGCTATGAAATAGTTTGTATTGCCCAAGGGGAAAATATAAAGAAAAGAAGAAAAGAGAGAAATAATGAGAAAGAAAACAATCTTCTTAGAACACCAATATTTAAACAATGGTGAAGATGGGTCATCATAGTAGCCTGAAGGTCAGGTACATAGTGAAAAAACATGGAAAAATGGGTAGAATAACCAAAAAGATACAATGCAGTAAAAGGGAAGGTGAAGAAAATGCATCATCAGATTCTAAAACTAGAAGTGCCCATTGGACTACTACCAACAATTATTATAAATAATAATGATTATGAAAGTAATAAGTTAATTTGATAATTGAAAAAGCAGTAGTGAAATAGCAAAGAATTTTTATCATGCTCCTATCTCATTGATAAGCATGGGAAAAATTGAAAATAAATATAGGATTTAAAAAGCAATTTATGTTGGTTACCAAATATAGATTTGAGTGGGTCAGGTTGTTAATGGAGAAATAAGGAAAGATATCCTTTCAGTAAAAATCTAATTGTAGGCAAGATTTTCTTTCAAAGTGAATTGTATGCTACCTAAATTTGTTTCCAGACTTTTATGTACAACATTGTAAGAAATTATTCAGCCACCTTTGTCCATGGGCTCAGGAAAAAAACCACTTATATGTGGATAACCTAGAAAACTGTAAAATAAATAGATCAAATTTTTAGTCAAACTGTGGATACAAGAAAATTATAGTTCAAAGATTTCCCACATTCATGCAATAACCATTGAAATTTTAATGGAAAATGATTCTATTTACATTAACAAATGTAAAATAAGATGTCTACAAACCACCTTAATATGAAATTAATGAGACCCACATTATTATTCTTAGTTTAGGAGATTAAGTAAACAAATTTCTGAATGGGAAGATTGTAAAAAATAACATTTTTCAAATTTTCTTATATATGCATTAATTCCAATTAAAATTTCAAAAAAGTCTTTAGAAAATGTAAAAACTACTCCTAAAATTCACAAAACAAATAACTTTTGGTAAGATAATAAAGAGGAAGATGAGCAAATAAACAGAGCAAACTATGGAAGCACATTTAAAAAAACAAAATAATTAAAACTCTGAAATCAGTTCTGAAATCTCAACGGGCACAATTCATGAATAAATTATGAATCATTCATTAATTTAGAAACTTAATGGCCAATGAATTATGGAATATTTAACTTTACTAATAATGAGAGATGCAAATAAGAAATACAAAGACAAATATTCTCCTACCTTTTGGATTAGCTAAAATATGAGGGGAACCTATTTTGTGATGTGTGACAAAAATGAGTACATATCTAAAATGTTTATATTCTTTGTCCCACTAATGATTTTTCATGATGCTATGTTTTTTAGGTATTCTTTTTATTTATTGATTCTTTTTAATTATACATGACAATAGAACCCATTTTGATATAATTATACAGCATGAATATATCTTTTTTTTCACAATGTAGATTCACATGATTCATATAATCTTACGTATATACATAGGGTGATACTGTCTGTCTCAGTCTACTATCTTTCCTTCCTTACCCCCTCCCATTCTGTTTTCCTCTACAACATCCAAAGTTCCTCCATTCTTCTCTTGCCCACCCCCACACTGCGCCACCCCTCCCTACAATGCTATCTTTAGCAAATTGAGTTCTGTTTTGGTTTTGTTTTTGGTACTGAGGATTGAACCCAGGGGTGCTCAACCACTAAGCCACATCCCCAGCCTGTATTTATATTTTATTTATAGACAGGGTCTCACTGAGTTCCTTAGGGGCTTGTTAAGTTGCTGAGGCTGGCTTTGAACTCACCACCCTCCTGCCTAAGCCTCCGAAGCTGTTGAGATTACACCACAACATAGAAACATAGAAAATATATTTATTTAAATATGTTTATTCATAATATCAGAATGTTGGGAGCACCATAAATGTTCTGCAAGATGAGGAAAGTAAATTTTTTTTTAATTTTTTTATTTTTATTTTTATTTTTTTTGTGGTGCTGGGGATTGAACCCAGGGTCCTGTGCTTGCAAGGCACAACTGAGCTATATCCCCAGCCCAAGAAAAGTTCATTTTTGCAATCTATTTTGTGTAATACTATGCAGTCATTAAAATTACAATTGCATGGGGAATCATTATGACCAAATCCAGAACAGAAACTTGGATGCAGCAATATATATTCTGTTTAGTTTAAATCACACACACATATACAAAACATTATATATAATATATATAATTTATCTTAGATTAATATTCTACATATTGTGTGTGTGTGTGTGTGTGTGTGTGTGTGTGTGTTTAGAGAATATATCCTAGATTCCTTTGTAATCATTTTCCCCTTTGGTTCCGAATTATGCTTGCTTTATTAAGATGCAGTAATCAAAATAGAAAAATCAAAAACTAGGTAATTAGAGTCTTGCTTAAATTAGGTTCATATATTTAATGTCACTGCTTTGACAATAATAAATTTAAGCATTTTCTATATTAATTTACCAAAATGATAAAATAGTAGAGGAATTTCCAAAATTAAAGAAAAGCAGAATTCTGACAGCAGATGTGTCTTTCTTACCCTGGGAATGAACTTCAGGTCAGAACTGCTGTTCTACAGGATACACTAGTTTAGCATGCTTAGGTGAGGAGAGGAGTGGGTCTGTGTCTGGGAGCAAAGTACCTCAGTTGCATTTGTTTGTCATGAGATAGTATATTCTGGGAGGTTGTTTATTATGGAGAAGATAAGGCCCAAAAGCATGATGCAAAATTAAGAATTAATAACAATTTTTAAACATTTGCCCACATAGGATTGTTAATCTTTTGCTTCTTTATTTTATTATAACAAAAGATAACAAAAATTAATTCTGGGGTTAAAAAATGGTTTCATTTATGGCAAATCAATTATTAAGAAAATGGAGTTGAATAATCATTTTGGCAAAGAGTATCAAAAGCACTGGACTGTAAATCTGAACAACTAGAAACTATGTCAGTTTAAATATTACTATATAAACAAACAAGCAAAATTCACAGTTGTTTCAGACTTCAGTTATTTCAACTATGGACTAAGTAATTTATTTTTAATTTATCAGCAAGGTGTTTTCTATCTCTAAATTTCTAAGACTATAATTACACTGATAGCCACCACATAAAGTAATAAAAATAGTTTATTTCCTTTATAGTTCTTATTTAGCTACATGGGATGCAAATTACTTTCTATTCTATTTAATCCTTACATTGACTTTCTTAAAGAAGCAACTTTCTTAAATCAGCTTCACTTCTTAATGAGAAAAAAAGAGGTTTAGGAACATTAATTAATTTGAGCAAGATTACATGGATGTACGTGGCAGAGTAAAAATTCAAATCCAATTGACTACAGATTCCAAGTTCAGAACCACTGCACTATTCTCCCTGTCTTTCCTATCTTATTTTTAACCAATAACTTTTTATTAACAATCAGCCCATATGAGTGTCAGGTTGCAAATATGTCAAAGTCAATTAAGTAGGCATTGACGTGAAAAAAGGGAGCAGAGACACTTCCTACCCTTAAAAGACTTTCAGTGTTGCTAGAGAGGGAACAATCAGAAAACAGGAAAACAAATGCTGTACCTTGTAATATAGGCACTGGGAAGAGCTCCTTATTTCTGCCTATCCGTGGTGAAAAGTAGAATTCAGGACATGTAAGAATGTAAGATTTTTAACTGCCTTTTGAAGAAGGGTGGAAAAGATGAAGCAGGATAATACTGATGATAAGCATACAGGTCAAGTAGACTATTACTGTGTAGTATTCGATAGGTTATAGGAAGCAAGTTTGAATGTAATGAATGAGGTCAGGTTATAGAAATTTGTTAAACATCATCAATTTCTAGGCATTAATTAAAATCTTTAAACAGCATGACAAGCAGAACTAGAATAGAGGTTGGAAAGGACAATGGGAGGGAGCAGAAATATTAAAGGGGACTGATGAGGAAGAAGAGATAATGAGATGTCCCAGATGGTACTCTCTCAAATTGATTTCCTCTTTTTATTAGTTCTGTCTCCAGTGCTGCTTCTCTTTATCAGTGTAACCTTGAACAGTCCTCATCCTGGCACAACTTCTGTCATCTGTGAAATGAGATGATAGAAGAGACTAACTCATTCATTCACAACCTGAGCCCCCAAAGGTAGTAATGGAATTCTTCATTCTGAACTAAAACCTCATTTAGATTCTCAAAATTACAGAATACCAACATCCATGACAGCTTCTTTACTGATTTAACATCCTTCAAAATTCAGCATCTGCCATTAAAAACAATACAAAAAAATCTTTACTAGTGAAAACATTGGAAACTATTAGCCCACATGGTTACAGAATCCCTTCCAGTTCTAAAACTCTATCATTCTATTATCAGTGAATATTTGCAGTACTTGTTTTTTAACATAACATACATACAGCATGGCTTCATCCTGGGAATGTGTTCTGCCTGGCAGCTACATACAGGCCCTCTCATAAAGTGTGATACATAAAATGTGATGGTATCTGTTTCCTATAGTTTGTTAAAACACAAAACATAGTATTTACAATCCAAATCATTTCTTGGAAGAAAGGCATATAGCATAATAAAAATAAGATCGAATTGTGATCATGAATTTCCTGAAGAAGCTTAGTTTATTAATATCTAGTTTGGAGTCAGATTTTTGTTTAATTTTAAGACTCTGGGGAAGAAGCTAAAATTAGCTTTCTGGCATTTTTTTTTCTTTTTAATAGAAGAAATAGAATCCTCCTACTTCATGGAGATTTCCTGAAGAATATTCAGAAAGAGGCTTTGTTCCTTTGAACATTGGGGTTCAAATACAAAGTCACTTAAAAACACTGTGGTTACCAACATAACAATCATATTTTTCAGAAGAAAATTATTTTCATCAAAAATTCAATTCTGTAATCAAATCAAATATTCTTACTCTACAAAATATGTCAAATACATTAATTAGAATATTTTAATTTTTAGACAATGTCTAAAATATACACACACACAAATGCTTTTCTGCCTTGTTAAAAAACTGTTACTAGCAAAGATTCTACATCTCATGAATCAGAAACCCAGGAAAATTTGGTTAAGGGCCCACTTTAATGATGGCAAAAATTTTAAATAGTGAAGAAATAATCAAGGCTTCGTGATCTCCTTGGGTATACTAGACATGAAATTATTGGCCAGGCTTGATGCCAAGAAAACTCAAAAAGGCGTAAAATCCAAATATCAACTTTTTACTCTTTACTAGTTAGTATTTGGAGGAAAATGATGAAAGTTCTGTCCTGAAAAAATGAATCCCAATTTTCTGATAAATGAATACACTGACTTTTTTGCAGAAGCAGATTTGACATATTTAAAAATTCAAGTCATATATAACTTTTTTTTCCTAACTTTTAACCATTCATGCACTTCTTTATATTATGAAAGGAAAGATAATGGACTGTAGATGAGATAGACCAGGATGTTCCTAAAATATAAATGTGTTACTGAATATTATGGAAATCAATACACATTTTAAACCTTTGAAACTCCAGTCCTATTAATTCTAGAGACTCGTGAGCTGACTCTTAATATCAGTTAGCTGATTATGTCAATTTCACATCAACTTAGGTCTACTGACTGATTTGACAAGAGGTCAATGAAAAAGGTCTGTAGAATTCTATAGTGTTTTATACACACTAAGATAAGTAGAGAGTAACATTGCTTATCTCCTCCTACAGGTTTTGCAGGAGGTACTAACAAATATTTATAGCCCCAAATAGACTGTTGTGACAGCATCTTTTGTTCTTCTACGTCTTAAAACATACCAGAAAAGGACACTTACACAAGCTGTGCTATTCACCCTGTGTCACCAGCCTATTATTTACTATAAATAATGAAATGACGGGGCAAGTGGTCTGAAGTGAGATGTGACTCAGGACAGTCAGTTTCTTGGTGGATAACATGACCATGGGACTCAGAAATAGCTGGGATTTCCAGTTCTTCTATTAGTAGCCAGATACAACATAAAGAATGCTTGCATGTTTGCATTTTCTGACACCAAGAGGCATTTTTTAATTGATATTGAAATTCCAGGAAAGGTAAGGAGAATATTTTGAGAGGAGCACCAAAGAAGGAAAATTTAATAAGGATTATTAAGATATCTTTATAAAATGTCAAGGACAGCAGGTTTACTTGGAATATCATCCTCCTTGATAATCTGGAAATTACCTGAGGGCTTTCAAGTGGCTGTTGAATTAATTTACACTATTTTGTGAATATAAATGTCGGTCTTCCTTTATCCAAGAATACTAATATCTACATACTATTTGAGTTTTCCTCTAAAATTTTTTAGGCCCACTTAAAAAAATGTATTTAGCATAGAACTGGCCAAAAGATTAGGTTTCTTTCATTCAAAAGTAGAATTGTAGGAACCAACAAATATAATTGCATTTTCCTTGGAAGTATGAAATAAATAATTCAAAAGTTTGTCAATGAATTATACTGTTCAATATAGAGAAATATAAAAACAACTCACACTGATTAGACATATCATAGCATCGTCTCTTGCCAGCACTGCTATTTCCCCTTGCAGTTCCTCTCATTAGTTTCCAAACCCACCACATGATGAACCAGCAGCAAATATTATTGAACTTGTTTGACAATTTGGCACACTTTCGTTGGATGTGTATGTCAGACCAACAAGTACTTCATAACAAGCAAACCTTGATTATTAGTCACTGGTGTCTCTCTTTCTTATTTTATGATTTGTAAAATTTTTATCCAAGTCATAGTTCAAACCCATTAAAGCATTACAAAAGTTCTAGTAAACAAGAGCCTCAATTTTTCTGCCAAGCCTTTACATTTCTCCAGGTTGATACCCTAGAGGTACAATACCTGAAAAGATGATACCATTGTTCTGCTGTTTTTGTGTTATGTTGCTGTAACTTTTTCAATCAATATTTATGCTTATATTTTACTTTATTTTATGGTAAATGAGATCAGAATCCTTAGGACTATCCTTCCCCCACCACCCCACCAACACTTGTTCATCCCTTTTATCCAACCTCCTAAACTAAGACTATCAGAAAGTTTACTGATCAGTTTTTATAATATGATTATGTAGCTAGATACTCATTTACAATCTACATTGTGTACTCTCCTGTTTCACATAACTTTTTATTGCTCTTGGAATTAACAATTCATTTTTATTAATTCACCTATTTATTTATTTATTTATTTACCACTCCTATTTTTTTCAGTTTATCAAGGTATGATTTTAAAAACACAGAATTATCAGAATTTTTTTCTATTCTGTTCAGCTTTTATCCTGAAGCTTTCAGCCATTTTTCTGTCTGGACTGATTATTCTCTAGACTTGGTGAACAGCTGCTATCCTGGAGAGGCCCCATGGCTCATTTGCTGGCTGATTCCTGTTTTCTGAGTACTTCTCTTTCTGGTTTTTTTCTCTGCATTTGTGAAGTACATCCTACAATAACATTTGAAAAGCATGCCTAAAAATATATTTTGAACCCATATTTTTAGGATACCAGCTTCATCCTTATTTTGCCCTCACACTAATAATTTGATTGGCTGTAGAATCCCTTATTAGCAGTCATTTTCTTTAAAAATATTAGTCTCTGGATATCCAGTGTTCTCTATTGAGAATTCAGAAATAATTCCTTTTTTTTTGGTTCCCTCCTAAGTGATCTGATCCCACACCCACTTTATAGTCATATTTACTTATAAGTATGTCTTCTATTTACTCATAAATGTAGTCTTCTTATTAGCTCATTATTCTAGATTTCCGAAATTTCAAGATGATTCACAGTAGTATGAATTCCTTTATAAAATTGTTGCATTAGGTATTCAGTAAGCAGTTTCATCATGTCCTTAGTTATTGTCTTGTTTTTAAAAACAATTTTAAAATTATTTCATCTGTGTTTTATTTCTGGAATGCTTATGAAACAAATGTATTAGAGCTTCAGAGGTGACTGATCAACTTATTTTTTCTAGCAAACTTTTCTTTCTTTCAATTTTATTCTACATTCTGGGAGATTCCCTAAACTTTTTTTCTAAACTTGTTTTCCAAACTTTCTACTGGAATTTTAATTTTGGTAATATTGCCAAGAGCTTTGTCTTGCTATTGGGCTTTGGACTTCATATACTACTGCTTTTGTTTTGCAGCTACATCTCCTTTTATACTGCTAAGATATTCACTGTACTTTCTCTTCCATGAGACATTTTCCAGTGTGCTTGCTTTGATCTCTGTTTAGCTAAATATTCCATAATCTTTAGTTACTTATTTATATTTGGAGTTCATGCCAAACAAAGCTAACTGAAGCTTCGTGGATCATTAGAAATGTTTAAATGTTCAGAAATATTAAACATTAGAAAATTTTCACAACAATTAATCATTGAGTTGGTCTTTTTCTTTGATGATGTCAGTATTTAGACTTTTTCTTCTCTTAATCTACTCTCAAAAGTTCAGCTTCTGACCAGAAGACTCCTCAATCTCTTTCCTTCAAAATACATCCCAAAGGTTGTAATTCTGGGATTAGCGAGTCCTACCATGATATTTTCAGTCCCTTTTAGTATATACGTATATTTTGCTCTGATCTACACATCCTTTCTTGGTATTCTTATGTTCAGAGCCACTGTGATTTAATTTCTCTTGAAAATAAATATTTGATTTGTTTTCTCTGATGGAAGTTACATTTTTTAAAAGATGGGAAACAAGGTTAGAAAATATGAGATCCAAATGCATTCTTTTAATCAACTTTCCATTATCAAAAACTTCAAATTCCTTCAATATCCAGTGCATCCAAGTCTTGGATTTTCCAGGATATCATAGCTCTACTGACCATCATCTTCTAATTCTTCTTTTTGTAAGAATATATCTGGAGGCTAAATCCAGTTACTACTCTTCCATTTGCTTTCTGTTTCTCCCTGAAATGCTGAAATCTCTTACTCGCAGTTATTTCTGTTTCCCATATTCTTCAAGCCTTTAAAAACTGTTTATTCCTTTATGGTCATTTTGGTGAGATTATTGAAAGAAGGGAAATAAGTGCATGAGATTGATTCGCTGTTTTTAATCTAATGATACTTTACTAATTTTCCAGATATTAGCATCATCACTTTGCCCTCTAATATATATAGACAAAGTGTTTCTGAAGACATTCAGGATGACAGATTTTGTTGCTCTACGATCTATTTCTGATGCAAAAACATGGTCTCAGTCAGAAAAAGCAAGATAATCTGAACTAGAAATTGTTGTTCGTTATTTATGTGAAAACGGCCTCAGAACTACTACAAAACGTCTATCATCATGGCAATGGTGTTTTTGAATTTTTGAGGAAAAACTACTAGCTAAATTTAATGATCTCTGAAAAAATTATAGTCTTTTGGGAACACAAAATGGATCAAGCTGAAAAGTAATGGAGAAACAACACTGATTATCACCAAAAGAATGCCTTTACTATCTTCTTCAGACACAACAATGAATTCATCAACGTTATTGCTTTGTACTTGGGGAAGTAGAGTAAATCCATGCCATTTAATATCAAAAGAAACACAAATTCATATTTTTTTGGCTTTGAATTATTTTTAGTATTACATTTAAATAAGTTATAATGCATAAAATATTTATTGAAAAAATATTCAACATTTTATTTATACTGGTTGCTGTGACCTATTTCTCAGTTGTCTCACAAATAAAGCTTAATTGTGTTTCTCAAAAGAAAGCCAGAAAGAATGACATAGCCTTTAAATAGTTGTATGTAAGAGGAATACAAACATAGCTATAAATAATTTCTTTAATACTTACTGGAACCTAGATAAGAAGACCTTATATGAAAGCCGTGAGATTTAAAAAATGAAATTTTAAGGTGTATTTTTTGATACTCAAGTAATTTAGTGAATAAGGGTTGAAGTGAAGCAAAAAAAAAAAAGCCTAAAATAATTTGCCTGTGTGGTATGCATGTAGGTATGTATACTCTGCCAACCTCAAAAATCAATTGGAAGTAAAATTTATCAAATAAAACATAATGTTAAGAAAATGAAATGATGGCTGAACAAAATAAGATATCTAAAAGTTCCAATGACTATAAAAATGGAAATATCTCATATATTCAATCTTTGGAGAGCCATATCCTGAGTGGCCATATCCAGTTTCATTGCTGAAAATAGGTCCTCCTTAATCCATGGTTTGTTGTACAGCATGAAAACATTAAGTGGAAAGTTTCAGAAATAAAGTATTTGTAAGTTTTAAGTCACACACCTTTCTGAAGTGTGTTGTCCTGTCCCATCCCATCCCATCCAGAAGAGGAAATTGCATCCATGATGACACACTACTTAGTAGCCTTCTCTCTTCCATCCTTTTCCCAGTATCAGAGCATTTGTGTTCAAGTAAACTTTATTTTACTTAATAATAACTCCAATGTAAAAGAGCAGTGATGTTGGCATGCCAGAAAGAAGTCATAAAGTTCTTTCTGTAAGTGAAATGGCAAAAATTCAATAAAATATTTTGTGAGAGAGAACATTTTTATAACTTTTATTATAGTATGTTGTTAGAATTGTTCTATTTCTACTTATGATCATTAATCTTTTACTGTGTCTAACATAAATTACATTTTATAATAGATATGTCTTTATAGGAAAATACCTAGTATTACACAGTTCTGTTCTGTTCATGGTTTCAGGTGTTCATTGTGTCTCGTAGGCATCCTCTGTGAGTAAAGGGGAACTTCTTTTTTTTTTTTTTATTTACTTATTGATTCATTGAACACAAATGGAGTACAGCTATTGTTTCTCTGGTTGTACACAAAGTAGAGTCACACCATCTGTGCTTTCATGCATGTACACAGGGCAATGGTAAAGGGGAACTACTTGTAAAGCTCTTGACTCCTAAATTTGTACCACTAGCCCTATAATCTCCTGTCTTAAAACTCACGTATCCAACCATCAACTTAACAACTTCTTTAATATGGCAATTCTACATCAGAACTCTTATTTCACTGGGAAACATGCTTCTTATTTGAATAATCAACAACAACATTCATCCTGTTTTTTCAAGATAATACCTAAGAATTCATTCTTTTACTTTTTAATTTTACTTTTGGTTGACTCCTAATATTTGTTCATATTATGAGGTACAATGTGATGTTTTGATACATTCATATATTGGGTAGTGATCAACTAAGGGTAAATCTACCATCACTTTAGACTTCCATCATTTCTTTGTAGGGCGTACATTGAAAATCATCTCCTTATTGTTTTAGATATAGAATACTTTATTGTTAATTGTATTCATAGTGCTGTGCCATGAACAACAGAAATCATTCCTCCTAACTATAACATTGTACTCATTGATCAACCACTTCCCATTTTTAGATTTGACATGTGAGACTATGTGGTGTTTGTCTTTCTATGCCTGGCTTACTTCACTTAGCGTGTCTTCTAGGTGCATCCATGTTGTTGCAAATGGCAGGATTGCATACTTTCTATGGGTAAGAGTTTCACTCTCCACGTTCTCAGCAGCATTTATTATTTTACTCTTTTCAATAGCAGTCATTCTCAATGAGATGAGGTGGTATCTCATTGTGGTTTTGATTTTAATTTCCCTAATTGTTAGTTAGCGTTTTTTCTTATATCTGTTGGCCGTTTGTATGACTTTTTTTTTTTTTTGAGAAATGTTTTTTCAATTTTTTTATTTGGATTTTTGGGTTTTGGCTTATGGAGTTTATTTTTATTACATATTCTGTATATCAAACTATGTCAGATGTATTAATTGCAAGTATTTTCTCATTTATGCTGTCTTTTTTCCTCTGTTATTTCCTCTGCTGTACAGAATACTTTTAGCTTGATACAATCTTATTTGTCTATTTTTACTTTTGTCATGTGTACATTTGGGGTGATAGCCAAAGGATGATTCTTAGCATAACTTTTTCACTCATTTTGTATGTGTAACTTATCACAAATTCTTATCAGTAATAATTCCAAAATATATACCAGATCTCTATTCTCAAGTCCCACTCCTAAAATCCTACTCACACTATCGTCATTTATTTTTATTTTGTTTCAGTGTTTGCAGAGTATTTCACAAATGAAATATATAAAATGGATATGTAAATTTTAAGGAATATTTTTCTCTTTTTAATTTATGTTTTAATTATTACAGACTTCATTTTGATTCATTGTACACAAATGAGGTACAAATTTTCATTTCTATGATTCTGCATGATGTACATTCAAACCATTCATGTTAATCATATATGTACATAGGGTAATGATGTCTGTCTTATTCCACCATTTTTCATACCCCCTTTCCCCTCCCCCTCTCATTTCCCTCTTCATAATCTAAAGTTCCTCCATTCTTCTCTCACCCCCTACCCTCCCAACCCGATTCTATATCATCATATACTTATCACGGAAAACATTCGGTCTTTGTCTTTTTGGAATTGGCTTATTTCACTTAGCATGATAATTTCCAATTCCATTAATTTATCTGCAAATGCCATAATATTATTATTCTTTAAGGCTGTGTATTTTTCAATTGTGTATTTTTCAATTAACATCCTACTTCAGAAATAAAATAGTATTATTATTGTAAGTCCCCATGGATGCTCTTGCAGATCAAATTGTTCTCCTTTCCTCCAGAGGTTCAACTGCTCATTATTTTCTTGCTTTTTAAAAGTCTTTCTTCCTTTACCTGTATTCTAGATAATGTGTTGTTTAGTATTGTTTTAGAACTTTTCTTAAATGGAGTTTATGGCATATTATTCTTTTTTTTTTTTTTTTTTTTTTTCTTTTTAACTCAGGGGCACTCGGCCACTGAGCCACATCCCCAGCCCTATTTTGTATTTTACTTAGAGACAGGGTCTCACTGAGTTGCTTAACGCCTTGCTGGTGCTGAAGCTGGCTTTAAACCTGCAATCCTCCTGCCTTAGCCTCCCAAGCCGCTGGGATTACAGGTGTGCGCCACCACGCCTGGTTTGGCCTATATTATTCTTTAGTTTGCGTCTTTCTCTCAACTTCTCCTTTGCAACATTTTGTCTGTGTTTCTGTGTGTGTTCACTGTTCATTCACTTTTGCTGCTATCCAATGTTCAGTTATTTTAATATTTCACAATTTATGTTTTGATTCCAATTCGGGTACATATTTGAATGACTTCCAGATTTTCCTTAATATTTGCTATTGTCATTCTGGATTTAAAATACTGCTACTACAAATATCCCTATAATAGTTTATAGTGAAAACATGCTAGTTTCCTCCAATGTACATATCTAGAGTGGAAGAACAAAGAGTTGAGATTTCCACATATTCAAATGCAATGGCTTACACCAACCTATTAATTTAAACCCCTTTATCGATAGATGAATATTACTGTTGCTTCGTCACCTGACCAATACTCATTATATGTAACTTTTTAATTGTGGCCAATCTGAAGAGTGTAAGAGGGCATCTCTTCATTATTTTAAATTTGCATTTTCCTGATGCAGTTGAGCATCTTCTATTTCATGGTCATTCATGTTCTGTCTCATTCTGAAATGCATGTATGGCTATTTAGGTATCTTTTATCAATTATCTTATGTTGACTGATTTGTAACTTTCTGTTTCTGTGACAAAATATCCAAGAAATCCAACTTAGAGAAGGAAAGATTTATTTTGGCTCATGGTTTCAGAGGTTTCAGTTCATGTTCAGCTGATTCCACTGCTGGGGTTTCTTGGTGAGGCAGAACATTGTAACAAGGTGGGTGTGGCAGAGTACAGCTCTTCAACTTATGGTGGACAGAAAGCAGGGAGGGAGTGAGATAAAACACCTGGGGATAAAATAGAATACCTAAGGACACATTCCCATGACCAACCTCCTGCAAATGGGTCCTTGGTCCTAAATTTCCATCACCTCCTAATTATCCATCAAATTATGAATCCATCAGTGGGTTAATCCACTGACAAGGTTAGATCACTCATGGTTCCATCATTTTCCAAAAGTCCCCCTTCTAAATATTACTGCACTGGGGACAAACCTTTCAACATCAGTCCTTTGAAGGGTAGTCCAGACCCAAACCATAACAGTAGGTGTTCTATGTATTCAACTTTATTATCTTTTGTCTAAATTATCTTTTGTCTGATACACTTTCAAAAATATTTTTTCAGTTCAGATCTTGTCTTTTTATTTGTAAAATATCTTTTGAAAATATTTTTTTTCATTTTTGAGTAAAATGTATCAAGATTTTTCTTCTGAGGTTAGACTTCTTGAGACTTCTTCCAGTTTTCAAACTTTCTAAGGTTTGGAAAGTTTCCAAACCTTGAAGCATAGGGATATTTTTCAATAGTCATCTGAAACTTTTGAAGTTTTGCCTTTCTCTTTAAATATTTAATACCTCTTAAAACAAGTTTTGTGAATGACATGTGTGGCAATCTTTTTCTCCCCTTTGGAAGAGTATTAAAAGCTTTAGTAGTTTACTCTTTTCCAGTGACAGCAAAGTAGTCAAATAGGTTCCCATACAGTTGTTACTCTGTTCTTAAGTTCCCAAAGCTGTTTGTCTGGGTGGAACAGCATACTGTCTGAAGTACAACTTTACAACTTCTCTGCAATGTTTTGTTTCTTCACATACTGCTTCTGGAGAGTCTTGACTATTATTGTTTCTCTATTCTTCTATACATATTTTAGAATGTTTTCAATTTTTTTGTTTTTCTGTATTGCCATAATTGTTCAAATGTATTATTTATGTTCAAATTGTTCAAATGTATTATTTATACATTATTTACTAGTGGTTCGAATGTATTATTAGTGCATTATGATCTTGCATACACTCTAGTATGAACAGCGCATGGGGGCACAAACCTATATTCCCAACTACTTGGAAGGTTAAGGCAGGAGGATTGTAAGTTTTTGTCCAGCCTAAAGGCAATGTAGATCCTGCCTCAAAATAAAAACACAAAGGGCTGGGGATGCCACTCAGTGGCAGATTACTGAGTCAGGCCAATGTGCTAGGCCATGGGGTCTATCCCCAAGACAGCAAAATAAAGAAGTAAATGAAAGTAAAAAGTAAGAAACAAGCCATTAATAGTCCTAAAAAAAAATCTCTAATGTAAAAAAAATGCATTGAATCTAGAATGTATTTTGGGGAAAACTGTATCTTTAATTGATTCAGTCTTCCCATTCAGGAATATGTTATACCTGTCCAACTTATTTGGGATTTCTTTACTATCTTTTTAATCAATCTTCATTTTTTTCTCAAAAAATTCATCTAAATATTCTCAACATAGTTATTTATTTGGTTTTTTTCATTGTTTGTTTCTAGATACTTTATGTTCTTGGTTTCCTTAACCAGGAGAGGTTTTTCGTTTTGTTTTGTTTTTGTTTTCTGGTTGCCTCGTCTGCCATAATGCTAGAAATGAGAGTTCTTCATGAATTTCACACTGCAGTGTACAGTCATTTTGTAACTGGTCTCTCTGCTTCTATTTTTGTCTCCTTACAGTCCATTCTCCTCACTATTACACTCTGAAATGTTTCTGTTTCCTATTGTTTGATGTGTTTGATTTGTCTTCTGACACCATGACTCAGCTTTTGAAAGTAGAAACTGTCTTTCCTGATCAACACTGTACCCCCAGTGTCAAAGCAGACACTAAAAAATATTATTAAATTAATGAATAAGCATATCTTATATATTAATAATATTTCAGAAATGTTAAGTCCAAAAAAATGTTCCACTTTTTTCGCAAATAGATTGTCTTGGCTATTAATTAACTAGCATAGGCCAAAATCATGAAACTATAAACCAAAGGATAATATTTGTGATTAGCATATAATATAAAAGGAACTGATGATTATTTATGTTTTTTTTTTCTTCTCTTCTCTGGCTGTGTTTACCTACAAATCTCTTTGCAAACAGTGTAGAATGATACTGTTGGTCACAGGTTACTTAGTTCTGCTTTCCATGCAGTGTCCCAGCCTCTCTATGGCATCTTTGTTGAGTGGCCACATAAAATTTCAGTTGAACTCCTTCGGTGGCCTGTGGCATAATCTCTCCTTAGATTTCTATTCCATTTTTAAGCAGTGCTAATTGCATTAGAATTCTTCATCCTGAACTAAATTCTGCTTCTCTCAAGTCACCATTCACGGCTTTTAGCTCTAAGTGCCAGATCCAAAAACAGCAAGAAAGAGAGAGAGAGCAAGAAAGAGAGAGAGAGAGAGAAAACAAAAGAGAGAGAGAGAGAGAGAGAGAGAGAGAGAGAGAGAGAAATAAGAAAGAAAAGGGGAAAAAGGAAAGAAATATAACCTCTTTGAACATAGTGACCCTTCAAATATTTTAAATACTTTATTAGTTATAATAGATTTTCCTTTATTTAATCTAAACATCCCTTGACTTACATACATGCATTCTTTCAGTTACTACTTCTTGGGTTTTTTCCATGTGTTAAGCATAGCAAACATAGCAAAGAAAGGGGAGCATTAGTAATTCCAGAAAATATTTCTTCTCAAGTTTCATGATGTGATAATTAATAAACCTAAGCCTTAACCTTTCATTGGGTGCTTATCAATTGAATAGATATTTAACGAACACTTGGCATTTCTTAATTCTAGCCACAACGATGGAGCTACAGTGTTTTTTTAAAACCAGAACTAAGAAGTGCTTAGCAACCTTAAATTTTTTTAAAAGAAAAAGAGACTAAAGTTTTCAATCACACTAAAAATCAGACTGTATGGAAGATTATCTCTCTCTGATTTCTTTTAACAGCTAAGATAATTTTGGTTTGATTCTCCAAAGAATTCTGTGAAAATGAAAAAAAAATCCTAAATTTCCTAGAAAGACCATCTGGCATATTTCATAAGTGTTATGTATTTTTAAAAGCTATTGACTTTTATATCTGACTAAGGAGAAGAGCTTTTGCATAAAGAACTAAAACCGAAAATTACACCAAATTTTAGTTTTCAGTTTTGTTCCTAATCATACTAGTCAGTTAATATGTATATGTACATATATATATATATACGTATACCCCTGTATATGCATATATATATATCCCTAAATTTATCAAAGCTTGAGCCTAGTTGATTTATCTTAAAGTTTAATAGTAACTTTTAAGTATACAAAATTAATTTTATTACATACCCTTTTGTAACTAATCCTTCTAAAACTCAGTACTCTGCAAATTAAAGCACATGAACAAATGTTCCGTAGAAACTGAACTCAGGTGACTTGTATAGGAATCACAAAACGTACACATCCAATGAACAAGACTTTGACATGTAAATCATTGAAATTATGTTGAAATCTCAGATACTGAAAGTTGCATTTCTCTTTGTCAATACCAATATTTCCAGTATTTACAAACATCTGATCACTGATCCTCATCTGTATCCATAGACATTCACTGTTATGTTTGATACATGTTATTGATTATGTATGTATCCTTGCAGAACATGCTGTGTTGTGTATGTGTCTAAATTTAATTAATTTGCATAGAGAATAGTATGATGAAAAAAATGTTATCTTGTTCAGTTTCTTGTTTTATCAAATAGTATCTATCTGGTAGAAAAAAATATATAAACATTTCTCCCACTGATTATTTGACTTACTAGACTCCATAAAGCATACTCATCTAAAACCTTTTCTAAATGCTAAATATATAGTATAGCAAAAGAAACAAATTGCAAGCAATGATGGGAAGTCCCAGAGATATCCAGGGTTTGGAAGGCACCATGATTTGGAGAGTTCAAAGATTTGCTAGCTCATTTGCACCTATAACAAAACAGAACAAAAAAATTAACCATGTAGTTTATAAACAATAAAAGAAATTATTAATGTTCTAGAGACTGGAAAGTCCAAGATCAAGGTGCCAGCAGGTCTAATGTCTGGTGAGGGCCCTCTTCCTCATAGAAGGCATCTTCTATTTGTGTCCTTACTTGCAGAAGAGGTTAGCTAACTCTCTGCAGTCTCCTTGGTAAGGGCACTAATCTTGTTCATGAGGGCCCTAATCAACTCCCAAAGTTCCTACTTTCTAATCTATTACTTGAAGTTTGGGACTTGAACATGCGAATTTTCAGGAAACACAAACACTAAAGGCATGCCAACCAGTAAGTTTCTGTGAAAGACTGATTATGATTTGTTTTCTTTCCATTTTTGTTTTGCTTTGTTTTGTTGTTCGACCAAATAATCAAGCCAGGTTTGCCAAATCCCAAAGGACAGTTGCAATCAGGAAAGAAACTGACTCTGAAGTCCTCAATATGTCACAAGATCCACTACTTTTGCCTTGGCCAATAGTCAGGACACTCATGTGCCTCAGAAATATAGAATTTCAGTACAGATGTAAATCAACAAATCAACTTTATCTCATGGAGAGAGAGAGAAAGCAAGAGAGAGAGAGGTGATTATTTTTAAATGTTTAATAGCGATTCATAGTTGTACCCAGTAATTATTATTTAGTTCTTCACCAAGAGATGTATACCCAGATTGTCTCCAGATCCCAACTAGTACAAATAGCATTGTCATATATGCACTCGTGAATGTCCTCTTTGGACCTATGAGAAAGTTTTCCTGGGAGATTCAGGAGTAGAATTGCTGGGTCATCAGTAAGGCAATCATTAAATTTATAACCTACAATGAACCAGTTTTAAGACTAGAATAGGACATTGTTAACAATTATCCTGTAACAACAGCATGATTCAGAACCCAGGTAAACCAAGGCACATGTTCCTCTGAATGACAGTTTGCACATATACTATGCTCCAGTATACTGACTGTGCTCCAGGCAGCATTAAGACACCTGTCTCCCTCCATACTTCTTGCCAACACTGTGTGTCTCTAGATTTCTAATTTTGCCATTTGAAATGGGCAATATTCCCTTCATTTGCATATACCTCAACTTATTTGTTAGTTATGTAGTCTTCCTTTAATTTTCAATTCAAAGCTTTAGTTCAGCTTTGGTTTTCAATTTTATTTAGCAATTGTTTTCCCTCATTTTGTTACCTATTCATTAACTTTGTTTTCCATTAGAAATCCTTAATTTTGACTAGGTAAATCAATTGGTTTTTCCACTTTTAAATTTTATTTATGTGTACCTTGTCAAAGAAGTATTTTCCCATCTTAAGGTCACGAAGACATTCTCCTATATTTTCTTCCATTAGCTATAAATAGCTTTCATAATTAGGAATATAATCCATCTGGACTTTAATCTTATAATTAGAATGAAATAGGAAGCTAATTTCATTATTTTCTCTGTATCAAAATCCAGGTTTTAATCACAGAATTCTTATCTTTATAACACTTAATCTTAATATAAGAACTTGTTATCTGACGAGAAATTTTGCAATTTCTCTGTTCGTTAATATTTTTCTCAGATTGGCCTCTTTTTTTAATCCTTACACTAAAAGAACAAACTGTCTGCACCAAGGGATTAAAAAGTACATGATGACATCAGGACCCTGCTGTCACAGAAAATAGGCTTCCTGCAATTCAGGATCAGGAGTGTAGAGCCTGCCGGTTTTGGGTTAGCACCTGTGCCCTCTGTGTAACTGGCAAAAGGACACATGCCATCTGAACACATGGGGATCAGAAAGAAGACAATTTTGGTTTTCAATACTTACAAAATGTTTTCCCACTGTTACTTGGTTTGCATTGTTTCTGATTAGAAATAGTCATTATTTGTAGATTTGTTATATCTTTTTTCTTTGGTTACTTTAAAAATGTTTCATTTTTAAGTAAATTCATTATATGTTGTGACATTGTTTTCTAATTTTTTTTGTTACTGAGCTTATTGGTTTTATAAATTTATAATTTTCATTAAATAGAAAAAAAGTTTCCCCATTATTTAGTAAAATATTTTCCCCTCTCCTCCACTCCTTTAGAGGCTTCTAATACATGTGTAATATGAGGTTTGAAGTTTTCCTAGACTTGCATGATGCTCTCTTCACTTTTTTCTTTGTGTTCTCAAATTGGATAGTTACTATTGTCTTATTTTTAATTTCACTAACCTGTATTCTGCAGTGTCCGATATGTAATCTTGTTTAGCATGTTTTTTGTTTTAGAAATTGCCAAGTTGCACGAGTCTTTTGAAAATATTCTCCCTATCTCAGTATTTCTTCTACCTTCTTGAATAAATGGAATATCTTATTTTCCTGATTTTTTTCATGACTGGTTACTTCTTATTAGATATCATATCTTTGTCAGTTTTACCTTGTTGGATGGTGGATGTTTTTGTATATCTATAATTTTTTGAGTTTTGTTCTGGGACCCAGTTAAGTTGCTTATAAACAGTTTGATTCTTTCCTTTTGAGAAATGATTTTAGGTTTTATTAGTAGAATGACAGAAGCCTTTATTCAAGGACCAGTTTTGCTCCCAGTACTTTTCTGAATATTCTTATCAATGTCAAATATCAAGATTTTTCTACTTTGATAGTAGTTCAAATCATGCTAGGCATTTGTGAGCTTCCTTTTGTCTGATTCTTTGCTCCACCACGTGTGGTTTCCTCACTCACGTTGCTATCGAATGCGCAACTGAAACCCCTACTCTTCTGCCTATATCCTCAGATTTGCTGTGGAATTCTCTGCTTTGGGATGCTGCTCTGCAGATCTCTAGTCTGTCTTCCTGAATTCATCTTATCTCCACCTTACAGCAGACAATCAGGTTCCACCTGGCTTCCCTTCTCCCCTACTGCAGCCTAACATCTCTGACCTAGTAGGAATCTGGAGACTTCCCAATGATTGTTTGTTTACTTCTGCAGGGATAATTATCCTATACTGCCTAATAGCAAGTGTTCAAAACTATTGTTTGATACACATTCTTTCTTCCTTTTTGTTGACATTATTTGTATTACATTATTTGTATTAGTGTCATCTAATGGACGTATTAGAAGGCAAAATTGATCCATATTCTTGCATTTTGGCCAAAATACAGTAGTAGTCTAGATAGTTAACAGTGTGCTCAAAGGCTCATCACAGAGCAGGAAGGGAAGTTGATCTGAGCTGTCAGATATTGCCATGAGGCATGGTTCCCTTTCTATCCAACAATCTCTTTTAAAACATTGCCCTACCAGCACAAAGGAGTATCCATGCTATGAGCAGAGAAAAAAAAAATCACAACATTAAGCTTCCAACTTGTAAGAGGGTGGTCTCTGAATTCACACTGCCCAGTATCATTGCAGGGTAGGTAAAATTGAAATAGAAATCTTTGCATGTTTGGTGATGAATGTGTCTTAATCATAATATGACTGAGACAATGAATCAAACACAAACCTGTGTATTCTTGAAAAGACAGCCTTAAACCATAATTACACAGAAATTTGTACAAAATCATGAACATGTACAGGGATTTTTAATACATAAAATTATGAAAAAAAGACAAAAAGGAAAGATAGAGAAACAGGAAAAATTAAACAGCTTACTGTAAGGAGGTACAGAGAATTTACGTCCTTTCATGAAGAGTTAACATTATTTTCATAAAATTATGAAAAACTATAGAATATAGAACAATATGGAATTTTCTTTGGGCTTAAACAAAGATAGTTAAAATAAATTCCAAAACTTAATATCTCATATACACTTTTTTCAGAACATAAGTAAGAAATGTGAAAAGTCAATTACCATCTGAGAAAGAAATCAGAATACATATTTAAAATATTTTATCTGAATGACTGATTAATTTTTAGAAGTTTATGATACATTTAAAGTAATATTTAAACTCAATGCCTTGGGAAAAATTAGAGAAAGGTGATCAATGTCATAAGTGAGAGGAAACAAAGAATAAACCTAAGGTGCATCGTGTAAAAAAATGAAAAAATTTAAAATAATGAAATAAAACAAATTAGTGATATAATCATCAACAAGACAAAAACTGATCCTATATATGAAATAGGATAAGAAGAAAATAGTGAACAATAGTAAGAATGAAAAAATGACATGAATACAGTCATCATATTTTTTAAATCACAGATACACCATAATTGGAATTCTTTCTGGAAAGTTTGGATAAGATACAACTTCACCAACTGGCCTTCTATTATCCTTAACATTATGCAATGAGAGATGCAAAGCATTATCTGTGTAATCTTGCCACAAATATTTAGCCTGAATTCAACTACCTGAAATTCAAATATGAATCTGTTGTTTTTACAAAATAAATTAGCATATCCTCCTTAAAGAATAAAGAAGGTTTTGATTGGTTTTACAATCAAATTTTATTACATATTTAAGAATTCTTGGGTAAGATGTTTTCAGAGATAAAATTCCCATACTGATTTGATCATGTAAACATAACCTTTAAATTAGATTGACAGTTTGAGAAAGTCTAATTTTAATATGTTACTATAAACATGGATACAAAAATGGTATTTTATAAAATATTGCCAAACTATAACAAGCAGTGCAACAAAAAATAATATATTATGGGCAAGTAGAGTTTATCCTAAAAAGGTAATACTATTTAACAGAAAAAATTGTTTAACACATTTATCAAACTAGCAGACAAAAATCATTGTAATCATTTCCAAAATAATCCTGTAATATAGTCCTAAATAACAGATAAAATGAATAAGCTAGATCTGCATACATCTTCATAAGTTTATCTCTGAAACACAATTTTGAGTGCATCAATCAATTATGGAAGTATACTTAGCATTTCCTACCACATGTGTAAAATTTTAAAATGATATATCAGTTCGCTGATATACATTCATAGTAAAAATATAAAAACATGAATGTTGAGAGTATGTCCCCTATTACCAATATGCAAATGACTCCCCACAAATTATGAAATGAATATCAAAATCTTGGTTATAGAATATAATGCTCTGCATGAACTGATTTCTGCAGATGTTTCTAGAATTTTCTATTACACTTCTAGCTCTCCGTGCTCCATCCTTATAGGATCCATTCATGCATTTGATTATGTGCTACACCTCACCATGGAGCCTCTGTTCTGTCATTCCCTCCTGGAATACTCTTTTTTTCCTCCTAAATAAGTTATATTAATCTATCAGCTTTTACCCCATTCCCCACTTATTCAGGATATATGTGGTCAAATTTCCTCATTTTACTCAAAACATTTTATACCATTCCTTCCTCCTATGGCACTGTATCATTTGATATTTCTCACTTATTTATGAAGTCATGTGGTTAATATTTATTTGTCTATTAGGTTTGTATCTCCAGGCATAATACCAGGAACCTCATCTATTTTGCTGATCAGTGTGTTCCCAATACCTAGCACAGTTCTTGACACATTAAAGGTGTTTACTAAATATTTATTAAATTGGTGAAATAATTGGCAAAGTCACTTTTATAGGATTCTTTTATTTTTTTCATGATTCTTTTGAAGTGGGTTTTCCTTCTGTTGATTATCCTAAGCCCTCATTTGTCTTTCCCGTGTGACTAATGCAGTCAGTTGTGGTTGGGACATCTCTCCCTGGATGAGAAGAAATGGATATATGATTGATCACACCATTAAAACTATCGGGCTAGAATGGACCATTTCTAAGACAAGAGGAAGGACTATGGTAATTTTGAGAATATTTGAAAATCCATGTTAAGAAATTGCAGAAAAGAGCTTATAAATTAGATTATATTATGAAGTAGAATATTTAACAGAAAAGCTCTCTGAAACAAAAGCAAGGATTGAAATATATCTTCCTTCATGCCTGTATTATTTACAAGCATATCATCATCACTGTTCCTGGGGAAAGAATAAAATGGCTTCAAAGATATTGAGTGAATAAGAATCCCCAAAAATGAATTTTAAAATGAATTTTAAAAACCATTATTTTAGTTAATGCAGAGTGAATAAAAACATAATGGTTGCTCTTTTCAGCATTTCGACTATTCAATTTAACAACTGTTTATTGAGTGTTGTGTGTATAAGATGCTGGGACATGATTGATAAGAAATAAAGTCCTTTCAGAGATCTTTCCAACTAGAGGCAGGGGCCTTGCCCACATAACTACAATGCCAGGAAGAAGGTAATAACTACTTTGACTTCTGTGACTCGAGCTCTACAAGAACTATACAACAACCAGGAAATTGATACACATGGTCCTCATCTGTGTCATGGTCCTTCAGAGTCAAGAATATGTTACCACCCCAGTGTTCACATGTCAAGAGTAATGCACAGAGGAATTAATAAGTTCACAAGTTTCCATTATTGTAGAGTCAAAATTAAAATCCACTTCCATATGACTTGTAAGTCCTAATTTGGTGCACCACAAGCCAAATGCCTGAAAGTTGTGGTGAAGCTATTGAGTCAGAAAAGTCTTTTTACTCTAAACTATTGTTTCCTCAGATTGGATGCTGTATTCTCTGAAAAATCTAAGCTCAAACAAATTTTGGAAATGCTCTTGTAAGGTACTCAATAATCTCTGAGAAAGTTTTTAGTAAAGAAGCAGCATTTTCAATTCTTAGTACTTCCCAAACAGCATTGGAACCAGGGATATTTTTAATTTTATAAAAATTCTGGAAAACTCTTCCAGGCAAGAGGGAGTTATAAAACTTCCGTTTCTTGTTTCTTCTAATGCAGACCTGCTCCAGAAGACATTACTGTTAGCACTCCACGTTCTTTCCCACCCCATCCTTCCACTCGGGAATACCCATGTCCTTTTGTTATTTATGCTAAGTTCTTATTTATATACTAGTTCAAAAATATCAAGTCATCTGTGATGCATTCTGTTGACCCTTCAGCCCAAACATACATGCACACTCTAGCAAACACACACATGTACATACAAAATCAGTCCTAATTAGTTATGTTATGAAAATAATATTAATGACCATTCATATTTAATGAACATTTACTGTGTTTAGACCTGTCTCAACACATTGAAATTCTCATTTAGTGCTCACAACTTCCCTCCAGATAATATAATATTTCTCTCATTCTCCTCACAGCATTCCTTGAAAGAGATGTCTACACTGCCTGATTGAGTCCTCTCCTCAGCCTCTCTCATAAACAAGCCCTAAACAGGTTGCCTCATCATTCACCACAGTTGTTCTTGTCTAGCATACTTACAGCTGCTAAATTGATAAATCCAGGCAAAGACTTATCCCTTGTTTTACTTGAATTATCAACAGTATTTGATTAAATTGATCTCCCTTTGGAAATTCAAACCATTTCTTCACTTGCCTTCCAGGAAATTATACCTTTCTGGCTTTCTTTATTCATCACTGGAAACTCCTTTTAGATCTATTTTTCTTGTTCATCCATTGGTACAGCTTCTAAGTGTTAGCCTGCCCTGACTTTTCGTGGTCTCTCTATTTATGATTCCATCAAATTTCATGTTGAGCATGGGGCTAAGAACACACTATCACGCAGGCTATAAGGCTTTGAATACCAGCTCAACTACTTTGTTAGAGGTGTAAACTTGGGCAAGTGATCCATCTCTACCCATCTATCACTACCTTAGTTACCTCATCTGTAAAAATGAGAATTATAATAGTACCTAAGCAATAAAACAATGGGAGCAGTAAATGAGTTAAGATTTATAAAGGGGCAAAGCAGAATATTTGGCACTCTGTAGGTTTGTTAATTTATTATGGGTACCTTAATGACTCATAACATCTATCTATCCTTGACTTCTGCCATGAACTGGTATGCCACATATTCAACTACCTATATAGTAACTCTACTTACAAGTCTAAAGTCATCTCAAACTTATATGTATAAAATGCAAGGTCTTTATCATCACCCTTAAGCCAGGTAAATTCAATGAACAACAAGTACATCCAGCAGCAAAGGCTAAGATAATTAGCAAAGAGGCATAAAATTGTGCATACAGTTTCTGGGGGAGCCCAGACCTCCCCACCACCCTACCATGTTAGAGAGCTCTGCATTAGAATAGAAGTAACTCAGGACTAAGTTATTCATCTAATTAATTTCCTATTCTCAGCATGTGTCTGAATACTGGTACTTAAAAAAGAAAAAAGAAAGACTTGCAGATTGAATAAATGCATGGAGTGAATACTTACTTTACATGCCTCTTACTGACCCTTAGATATCTTTTTCTAAACACCTCCCATTTTGCCAACTCTTCATTATAAAACATCCCTTTTTTTAAAACTGCAACTTCCAGATCACCCTCTTCTGTTACTCAATGTCCATCCTTTCTACTGGAGAAGATCAAGCTGTTGCTCCTGAATCTCTCCCCTGCTAGAATATAAACTTCTTATTGTAGCTCAAGACTCCATTTATGTTCTAGCCAACTTTATCACCCATGATCCACAGTTATCTTTCATTTAACTGAAACTGTATATTCTTTTTATCTAAAATGCAATCTAGCTTCTTTCATTTATCTATTTCTTCTGTGGACTTTTAAATCTAACTTTGTATTTTTGCTATTAAATTCCGTTGTCAACTTTAACTCACTGTTCTAGTCTTTGGGAGGATCTTTGCAAATTATATTATGTAGGAAATAAAGCTCCCAAGTTAGATTCATCTTTAAATTTATTAAATATGTCTTGCATATGATTAGACAGTTTATTTTAAAAACAACATAAGAAGGACAAAGTTTCACTAATAGAAATCAGAGACTATTTACAGTTTAGCAGTAAGCCATTAACCAGCATTGTTTGATAGGAAAGGTCTATCAGCTAAAGATGCAAACCAACTACTTACCTATTGTACCACATACATTCATCTTATGATTAATAATATCTTAGAAATTATTTCAAATGTCTTTTTGAAGTACAGTTGATTTATATAAGGCACCACATGTTCTATGTTAGCTTCCCCTTTAGATTCAATTGTATACCTCTCCTTTGTATTCCCATAGGAATTTGTGCAAGTCCCTATATTAATCCTTACCACAAAATACCCTAATTTCCATTTTCCTCTCTCTTCTCAAGGACTGTAAAATCCTTGGAGATGAGTCTGTGCATTCTTTACCTCTGCATTACCAGGAATTTGTCCCTATCATTTATTCAATAAATATTTGTCAAATAAATGAGTAACACAGAGAATATTTTCTCATATATTCTATGAGAATATTTTACCTTAAGATGTAGAGTTCTGCATAAAGTTTGCAATTTTCTCTAGACTTATTCCAGGAAGTAAATTACAAAAAAAAATGAGTCACAACAATTTTGGGGAATAGAAACACTATTTTAGTTTCATGTATATATGAAATGTGTGACTTGTTTTCATAACAGAAAGATAATTTCATCCATTTAAAACTCTAAAAATATGCAAGTTGTTGTGGCTATTTCTCTTTTCTTCCTTTTATATTTCACCTTTAGTATTTCTTTTTAAAATGTCAGAAACAGTATTTCATTAACACACTTCAGGGAAAACAGTCACCAATGTTTCCATTCATAGACCTGGATTACCTTGTTCAAAAAACCCATGAAAATGACCAAGTGCAATGAAGTCACACTGTTCTTGAATATTGATGCACACATATACAAAATTTACATTGAACTTTTTGTTCCTTTCCTGGTGCTTGTGAATTTCTTAGCATATTTGGAGTATAAAATGTCTTATTTCTGCCTTTCACTGACCAGATACAGATCCATTTTTTTCATAGCTAAATTCCTATGAAAGATTCACCAGTAAATAACCAATTTTCCTACACACAAATTGAGTAATTAGTTTCTACTACTGACTGAAAAACTCAATGGAAGAAGAACAAAGTAACCTTGTACATTATGTATAATCTTTACTAATTGAACTCTAAGCTAGCCCTTGAGATTTTTATGCAGTCTGCAACAGAAAGGTCAATGGAATACCAATAAATCCTCTTGTATTTGTTAGTTCATTTTCAAATGCTGAAGTTTAGTGAGAATTGATTCAATTTATTTGTAATACAATACCAAAGCAGGGAAAGTTACTTTCTTCTTACTCATTCATTTGGGTTTACATGGGAGAAAACATTTCCAAGGGAAATTAGGAGGAACATTTGTAATACAATGAGCACATAAAAGGTTGAGGATATTTCTCATTTCTTATCATTTATTATCATAAAATGTCTGCACAGAATCTATTACTTTAAATTAGAAACAGTAATAAATATTATGCTTAAGGTGCTGTTCTAGGATTGAAGAATACAACATAAATGGTAGTCAATGCCCTCAAAAACTTATAATCTAATGGGGAAATATTAGACTATATTCCAATAACTGTGGAATGGAGCATTCAAAGATGAAATTTTATAAAGTAGAAAATATTTTAATTGTACATTAGAGAGTTAGAATTTTGCAAGTTTTAATGGAAATACTAAGTAAAAATAAAAATATGGACAAAGGCCCTGGAAATATCTAAAGATAAAATTCTGAAATGGAGTACAGACCTATGTGAGTGAGATATGGAGATATGGTCAGGAGTGATGATAAATAAGTCGGGAAGTAAAGCTGGGGTTTAAAATTGGAAGACCACCCTTTTGGTGTTAATCTGTTCAGACTAGCCTACAGATAGTGAGGAACTATTGAACAATTTGAACTTTGTAATGACCAGAGCTAACCCTCAATATCTCAGTTCCAGAGAGTTGTCATTGGTAGCAAGGCAGAAGTTATAAAAACTGCAATTGTCCTAGTACAGAGACTCCGTATTGGCAGTCAATGTGGGTTTAAAGGAGGAGAGAGATTTATTACAAGTTAGAATTAGGACTTCAGGATTGAAGGAAGGTGGAAGTCAAGGGCAAAAAGATATCATTGGGATTTCTATTCAGTGTCATTCCTTATAATTGTAACTAAATGTGAATTAAAATTTTGCAATCTATTCATTTAATTACCACTTGAGATTTTTAATGTGTGTTCTTAATTCTGAAAAAAATTCTGAACTTGTAAATATCTAAGTAATATTTTCCAATTCATGCAAATATATACATGTGTGTATCCTGTTTTACTAAAGATCTTCAAGAATAATTTTTAGGGAAAAAGTTAAGAGCACAAATTTATATATTTCATTACACGTTCAATTATTGCATTAAGAAGATTAAAGGTTCTGTCACAGGGGAGAAGAGAAAGTCTTTGTCCTTCCATGTTCTCCTTTTCTACCTGGTCAATGTCACTAGGAATTCATGCATCTTTTTAGCCTATAATAAACAAAAAGTGTACATAAAGATATATTTGACTAATAAACAGTTATTTCAGTTTGCTTGGTGTCATGTATGGGTATGTTTATGTGGACATGGATGTAAATAGAAGTGTAAAATCTCAAAAGGCATTGGTGGGTGCTTCCATAAACAATAAAATTTTCCTAATTTGTGATTCCAACTGTATGCAGATAAAATTTTTCTAGTGTTACATCTTCGTATAGTCATGAAAGTAGTCTTGCAGGGATCAGTGTATTTCTTGAAAATGATGTGTGCTGATGAGACTTGGATATTCAAAGGATGGAATATTTCATATCCATATTCATTGGAATGACAGAATAAGAACTATATATCAGAAATTTTGCACATAAGTGAAGCACTAAATTCACCTAAGTTTAAAATGAATCATTAGGTCACAGCCATTCATTAAACAGAATAAACAGGTATGACGTTTTATTTTTTATTTAGTTATCTGATACTTGCTTCCTTTTCCTTTTATTTGATTCCTAGAATCTGTTATTGCTATAGGAATGTTTTGATCAATCAGATTTTTGTGACCAAGTGCTTCCCTTCAAAAGGTATTATAAATTCTTTCTCTCAAGATGCTCTAGATGGGCCATGAGTCTACTTTTGAGATGCACTTTGCCACAACATAATTGTCATTAACTTAGAGCATTTTTAAGTTTATAATTTGAATTATATTTGCATATGACATTTAATTTGAAATCCAGGTCTGTTCATCTTCATCTATGGATGTAATTGGGGTTGATACCCCTGAGAAATAACACATAAAATTTGTGTTTTCCCTCAATATGCTAAATTCAAAGGAAAACATTTTCCCTGTTGTACCAAAGAGAACAGTTTAAGCTTACATTCCTCCCATGCATCCAGCTGTGCTAAAATGTGACTTAAACACATGAGCCAAAAGGTATTATTATATATTGAGATGGGGAAGCACTTTGAAGAATTGAGCAAAGCCTGGAATGACAAAAACTATGAGCAAGGCCAAGAGATCATAGGTAGGACCCACTTTTGAAAAGTGATGGTCAGGAAGAGACACACAGGTTAATAGTGGTGTTCTGCCATGCAAAATCAGCTAAATCAGTAAACAAAGAATTGCCTACACATTTGAATGAAGGTATAGGAGGCAACCAGAAGTTTTCAGATATTGTCAGGCAATAGCATTATTTAAAATGATTTGAAGTTCAATTGTAACTGTGTAAGTCATGACAAAATGTATATATATGGAGAGAAGAAGGAAGTGTATAAAAATACCTCTCTATACCTATGCTGATATATATGTCCTTTTTTCTTCCTTGCCAATTTCTATCTTCCAAGTGAACAGAATTTCCATGCTCCTTCCTTTTAATACAAGCATTCTACACTACAGCATCCCATTATTATCCCAAATACCCTTCTTACCCAAATCCAAATTAAACTCTATGAAGGCTACATTAATTTCCTAGGACTGCTATAAGAAATTACTACAAAGCATATTATAAAATAAATTTATTCTTTCATAATTCTGGAGGCCAGAAATCTAAACTTAAGTTGTTAGCAGGATCAGATTCTCCAGGAAGAATTCTCCCTTGCCTTTCTAACTTTGAGGGGTTGCCAGCAAATTTGAACGTTCATTGATTTGTGGCATGGTAATTCCAATATCTCATCTGTGGTCATATTGCCTTTTTGTGTCTCTGTCTTTATAAAAGCATCAGTGACAAGATTGATGACCAATCCCAATTCAGTGTGACCCCAACCTTATTGAGGTACTCTTGATAAATAAAAATTATATGTATGTAGGGGGTGCAGCATAATATTTTGATATATATTATACATTGTGAAATAAGACCACAATCAAGCTAATTGGCATATCTGGAATACACCTGCAAAACCCTATTTCTGAAGACTTTATGTTCACATAAAATCCTATTGATAAATAGGGGATTAAGCATTCCACAGATCTTTTGTAGAGGCATTATTTAACCCATGGTAGGTGGTTTAATCTCAGGTAGACATTTAGAAGGATAATTACTTCCTATATAGGTTCATTTATAGTTCTAAAGAAGGACTTTGTAACACAAATGTATGAAAAAAATTAATGCACTATAGTGATCAAAGCATTCCTTGTACTTTCTGTCCAGGGCTTCCCACTCCCCAACTTCAGGATTCACCACTCTACTCTGTCACCAGAGTGGACAGCTGTAAATGAAAAGGAGACACTCACACAGAAAAATCATTTAGTTTTATACATTTTTATCTCTATATTTTATTTTATTCTGTTTTTTAATTGATCAATAATAATTATACATATTTGTGGGATGCAAACAAATGTGTTGATATATATACACAGAATAGATATATATGTATATAAAGTATTCATATATATGTATATGTATATACTGTATATATATATATATATATACACAAATATATTATAAATATATATAGGAAAGATTTAGTCTGGTTAATATCATCACTTCACCAATTTTTCATTATTTGCAGTGAGAATATTAAAAATTCACTTTCAGCAATTTTGACGTAAGTAATACATTATTACTAATTGTGATCACCCTGCAGTGCAGTAGATCACTAAAATGTATTCCTCCTTTCTGAGACTTATACCCATTAATCAACATCTTTCTTTTCCCATTCCTTTCTTGGGCATTTGTTAATGATCTTTCTACTCTGTTTCTATGAAACTCACTTTTTAAAATTTCACATGTATGTGATCTCACATAGTATTTATCTTTCCATGCATGACTTATTTTATTTTGTATAAGAATCTGCAGTTCTATCCATGTTATTATGAGCCAGTCTTTCCTTTTTTAAACTACATAGTATTCCATTATATGTACAAACACTTTTTAGCCATTCATTCATTCATGGACACCCCAGATATTTCCATATCTTAGCTGTTTTGAACAGTACTGCAATGAACATGAGAATGCAGATATCTCTTGACACACCAATTTCATTTCCTTTGGATACCAGTAGTGTGATTATTGGATCTGATACAGGAAATTTATTTTCTTCTTCTTTCATAGTGTTTTGACTTTTATAATAAATATTGAAATATTTTTGAACAAAATTACCTAAATAATGGCTTCATACTTCATATGCTGTTTGCCATATTAACATGGATTTAGATTTGCATATTCCCCATACTTAGTACATACATGAAGGACATGTATAAAAAATAAGGACTCCAATGCAAAAATTTGGGCAACAGATAATTACATGAATGTAAATGATTTTGTTTGATCCATGCTTAGTTTCCCTCCAAATATTTTTTAAGTTTGAATTAGATGAACAAATAAGAACAAAAGGAGAGCCTTTGTGAGGTTTAGATCAGGTAAACTGGGTTCTTTGTCAATATCAATTTACAATCATGGAACATTCACTCTGGAAGGGCTGGGGCCAGGAAAAGAGGTATTTTTATCTAGGCTATTGAAAGCATAACATTCAAGTTTTAAAATGATTCAAAGGGAGATAAATATATTTTAAAACAATTTTTCCCTTGTATGCCATGAGTCTGTTTTGTGGTAAAACTACCCTACATTCTAAACTATATAATGTGTTTCAATTTTTAAATAACTTGATGTATTTATAAATCACATACCATGAACACACAGCTCAAATCATTGCACTTAACACAGAAAATAAAGCTAGCGTTGTAATGAACTTTTTTCTTTCCTAGAGCATTCATTATTTGTTGGAAAAGCAGAATTTAAAAAATACTTATATTTAAAATTTTCTCATAAGTAAAAACACTTTAGAAAAGAAGAAATACATTATTCCAAATGAAGTTGGTGAACTTAATCCTATAAAATATCCAGTGAACATTTTTGTTGAGATTATTATTTCTTTTTTGTTAATTTCAAACACACACACACACACACACACACACACACACTGTTTAAATTAACTAATTTATTTATTTATGTATTTATTTATTTATTTATTTAGTGCTGGAGATTAAACCCACTCAAGGCCCTACCACTGAGTTACACCCCAGGTTCCTGAATTTAAATACTTTGTTATTGATTTTCCAAGAGATTTTGGTCTAAATGAAAGCTATAGCTTTAATTTTATATCTAAAATTTATATAGAAACATCTACTTTACATGCAATCAATTTATATGCAAGAAAAATTAAATAATGAAATAAATTTCTATAGTCCTTTCATTCAACAATTCTGAATAATCTGGAATTGACCTATTATTTTTCACAGTATGGTCCCCAAAATTTGCTACAAGTTTCCCTTGGAAGTAGAAGGATTGCTGGATATGACCTTTCTGGTCCTAACCCATACTTATTTATAAGCATCTATAGAAATATACTCCATGAATCTGTTTTTAATAAGCCACTCAAATGATTATTGTGCCTATTTCAGTATGAGAAACAAGTATTAAATATGAAAAACCAGTGTGTCCTAGTCTCTTCAACATCAGTGATCTCTGGGCTTTGCTGTACACTGGGAGGATCTTCACATAACATAGATACTCTAGAGTACAAAGGTTTCCAACCCTGCCTCCAGCCCCAGAGGGCAGAAGCCCAAGAAACCCTGGAAGTCTCTGCAGATTTTAAGAAAACAAAGTAGTTCTGTTTTTGCCCAGAAACTGCATTGAAAAAAATTTCAACCAATAAAATACACGTATAAATATGAACAAATCAATCTCAAACACCTGTCATAACAATTACCTGTATTCCAAGCGTAAGTACCTTTTAATACATTTCACAAAGGCTGGAAGTGCTACTAATTCCTTGTCTTCAACAACTCCATAAGTAGAAGAATCTGCATCCTCCATACTCTATGTCACTCAAAGCTAGCTTTTTTTAAGGAGCCCAAGCCTGTTCTGCCCAGTTTACAAAGACCTGCAGTAAGTTCACTTTCACTCTAAGGATCAGGACAGATCATCCAAATCAGCAAAGAAAGAGGGAAGGGAAGATGAAGAAAGACCAACTAGTGCAAGATTCCTGGTAATGAAAGTAAGCAGGAGCCATAAAGAGAGAGTGAGCACAAATCATTGACTTGTCCCATCACCACTCTCCTTTTCTCAGGTACTGCAGAGATATGGACCAAGTAGTTTGAGCTTTAACCCATCTAGCCCCAAATTTGTCCTGAAATCAAATGTTTAAACACATTCATTATTTTCTTCTCTTCTGCCCTTTCCTTGCCTGGTTTTGTACTGTTAGGTCCAAATGTCTTTTTCCTGTTTCTGCTTAATATGTATGGAAATTCAGTATTTTTATACTGTGAGGGGGGAAATATTTTTCATATACTTCATACAAAAAGAATCCTTTATGGTATCCTGTGCTGGCTACCTGAGGCAAACAATGTGGGGACCAGAGATCTGGAATCAGCCTGTCTGCGTTCCAGTCCAGAAACACTACTTACAACCTGGATGACCTCAGACAAGTTTCTTAACCTCTCTGTGCTTCACAGCCTTCATCTCTAAGGGAATAATATTGCCTCATAGGCTTGCTAATGGGATGAAATGAGAAAAATATATAAATATGTATGTGTAAACCCTTAAATCTGTGCCTGTATGTAGTGAACTTTCATTTATCCTCAGTGTTGTTATTGTGTTATTGAGGTTTGAGCTGTCAGTATGACTAAGGGACCCTCCAGAGGCCAGGCCTCAGCTTACCTGCTCTGCCTCCCACGTATCCTCTCACTTCCTATCACTCTGCTCTACTAAAGTCAGATTACTTTTTAGTCCCAAACTCTATTATCCCTGTCCTGCTTATCTTTGTGCATGCTGCATTGCCTAGTCATCCTTCAGCATTCGCACAACCTATTTTCTATTAAGCTCCTGCCAAGTAAAATGGAATGTTGCTACGTTAGTGTCCCCAGCCAGACATTTGTTCAAAGTTTTTCATTTCTCTTTCCTGGCTTTCTCCTCTAGACTGTGAACCTTCCAAGGGCAGGGAGAATGTGTTAGAAACCCTGAGAGCCCTAACACCTAGCAGCTCTCTGTTACGTAGAAGGCATTTAGAAAAATGTATGTTGAGTTAAAGAGGGTTTAAAACCTCAGTCTAGTAATTCTGAAGTCATAAAATTCTATTTAAAGTACAGTCACAGGAATTGGCTCCATGACCTCTTCTGGCAGCAAATCTCATTTATTACCACAAATGGCATAAAGTCATTGTGGATATTTGTTCAAAATTCAAAGTCATTTAATCACATCTGGTGAATTGAATTAAGGTCTTGGACTTATTACTGGAATTTAGTTCTGAATATATCTCAGATGTTTCTAGCATCAGTGTCCTCTAATGTTTTGTTTCCATTTAGCTATTTTACTAGTTTTTAAATTTATATATTGGATAATTTTATTATCAATGATTACACTATCTTTTATTTTGTATTGATATTGGGATTGGACCCAAGGGTGCTCCACTGAGCCACATCCCCAGACCTTATTTTATTTTTTAATTTGAGACAGGGCCTTGCTAAATTGCTGAGGCTGGCTTTGAACTTGTGATCCTTCTGCCTCAGCTTCCTGAGTAACTGGGATTACAGACTTATGCCACCATGCCCAGCTCATTGCACTGTATTTAATCCAAAAGTTTAATAGTTTTAAAACAATTATGAAAAACTAATGTTTCTATATTTCTCACTTTGGTGGATTTTACACAAAATCTGCTGAAATATTGGGTATAGTGATGCACGTCTGTAATCCCAGCTCCTCAAGAGCATCACAAATTCAATTATAGCCTAGACAACTCTCTCAAAACTTAAAAAAATAAAAAAAATAAAATAAAAAGTGTCTAGGGATGTAGCTCAGTGGTAGAGTGTCCCTGGGTTCAATTTCCAGTACCACAAAAATCAATCAATACCAATCAATCAATCAATCAATCTGCTAGAGTATCCTGAATAAGTATTTAATTTCTGTTATTAAAATTAACACTTCTTTTTAGAAAAAATGACCTATATAATAATGAATTCTCCAAATGCATTTGCATTTATGAAAAGACAAAAGTAGTTAATCACATTTATATTTATTCAAATATATCACAAAAATCCAAACACTTCTCTCATGGCCTCTGTTACAAAACATAAAAATCATATTTCTCATTTCATATACTGCAGTAACCTTTGGACTGGTTGTAGCTTTCTCAATTTCCTCTCTACTAAACAGAACATTTGAAGTGATTCTTTAAAATTTTAATGAGATCATGTCAGTCTCCCAGTAAAACTCGCCTATCTCCATTGAACTATAAAATAAAGCCTGAATTTAGGATGATCTTTGAGGCCTATGTGACTTGTTACTGTCTGTTCAACCAGCTCCACCTCCTGCCTCTGCACCCTGGGTCTCCATAACTGCAGGTGCACTGGATTTTTTCTTTTCTGGGCCAGTTTCCTTTTATTTTTTTTAAATTAAATCTAATTCTCATTCATTATAGAATTCATGATACAAGAAAATTCTAAAGTACTTGCTTCCATTTAAACAAATCATATATGTTGGCTGAAAAATATCAACAGAAAACGAAAAATGTTTAGAAAAATCATCTACTTATTTGATCTTTATTTTGTTAAGCATCTACATAATTATAAACATCTAGATAGTTTAGTACATGGGTCTATTTTTGTGCTGTACTACAAATGATAAACATAAAAAGTGGAGAACATGAAATATATTTGCCTGTCAATTCCTTATTTTCAATTATGGCATTAATTCCTTTTAATAACATTTCCCTTTATTGATTTGTTTATGTAATTCAATAGCATTTTCCTAAAAATTAAAAGAAACCATGAATTGATCTAAGTAAGGGAATCAATAATACATACAAAAAGGTTTAGCTTTGTAAGATGTGTGATTTCTTTTAGTTTCTCTTTTGGTTATTTACCTGTTTATATAGTCCACCCAATGTATGTAGCTAACATACTTGTTTTTCTCTTTCTCAACAGGTTTAGAATGTAATAACTCAAGAATTTGATAACACAGTGGAATAGTTTAACAACTGTCTATGTGCTTCCCATGATATGTTCTCTGTATTGTAAGTAAATATTTACTTTCTCAATCCAGCTTGTTTGTGGGATAAATATGTTCAATTGGAACATATAGGCAACTTAGATTGTTTCTTAAAATTATAAGCTAAAATTCACCAAAAATATAGAACAGATTTATGAGATTATGTACTATGAAGGGATGTTCTGTAAACAGATTTAATATTGTATCAAAATTAAAGCTTAAAGTAAGTGTCTACCATGACAGAATACATACTAATGCTTAATTATATTTTTTAAATGTTATACTTTATACTCTTAAGAAATAAGAGACTTTTGAGATGGATCTGTCTATCCCTGCTTGAACACTGCACATTGTACATGTATATCAGAACTTCACATGGAAATAAATAAATATTCACTATTTTATGCATCAATCAAAACTAAAAAGTTTTTGAAAGCAATGCAAGAAAAAAGAAGTACTAAGCAGTAAGTTCCAACTCAGGATGGCGAAGGAAGAAGGCAGCCAATTCTTTCCCTCAGAAGAATGCAAGCCATAAATTGGAGCCCTTCAGTTATCAAAACCTACAATTTTTTAACATGTTTAGATACAAGGGACATGCTTTCCCTTAACCACGAATGTTATCAAACATAGAATTCCCATATCAAGACTTACTCTCCATTCTCTGAGTTATTTTCTTGCTGAAGCTCTTGTCCATGGATGTAATAGCTGGCACCCATAATGAGGAATGTAGTGAACCTTGATTCTTCCTCATGGAAGGCAGGAAAATGTTGGGTGCCTGAATTTATTTTGAGAGTTGGAGGTGGTAATAGATAGATAAGTTCTTGATATCTTATTTCAGAATACAGGATGAATTTTTATAAAAAATATGATTTAATCCTTAATATAAGACTCTAAAGAAGTATTATTAAAAATATGATGTGGTTTTGGAGGTATAGCTCAGTTGTAGACCATGTGCCTAACATGCACAAAACCCTGGGTTTGATTTTCAGCAGTGCCAAAGCAAAACGAAAACAAAGAACAAAAACAAAGACACAAAATATATGCTTATGTATTTTGCCATATAACCACATATGTAATTTAAATTTTTATTCTGATCACATTTTAAAAAATTGGAAACAGGTGAAAGAGATTGTAATGATGTATTTTATTCAACTTCTTGTAATCAAAACAATAATTTTAACACTTAATTAATATAAAAACACTAATGAGAAAATCTGTGTTCTTTTTCCCATGGTATTTGAAATCCAGTGTATTCATAAAGCACATCTCAATTCAGATATTAATTTTTATTGGACATACTTTGACCTACATTTAAGTATTATAAAATTTATAATTGAAGAATTAGATTAACAAATTCAAGTTTTCCTATACATATTTAAAATTTTTTCAATAACTAAGTCAAACATCAGTTTTAATTTTACTTAAAATTAAGTCATTTCCGCAAACTAGCCACATTTCAAGGGCTCAAAGTCACATGTATGCATTTGACTGCAACATTGAAAAACTATATTCAAGAGGACTGTTGACACAATAATACAATTCTTCTAACTGATAAATTTTGAAGACTAACTTTGGGACATAGTAAAGATGCATATAACTCTAAAATTTCAATGAGAAAAAAATTATCCAAAAACTCTCACTTAAAGTAAGGTTTTATAGAATCACATGTTTTTAAGACATTTATGGATAAAAAAACCATACAAGATATACAATAATTTCCAATTTATAACACATGTTTAAATTTGGAGGTTCTTAATTTGCCTCAGTTGCATATTCTATTGTAACTGAAGGAATTAGTTAATCATAGCCTCCTTGTTTCAATGAGTGAATCAAAAGCTTAAATATAAAATAAACTATTGAAGTTTAATTGTGAAATATACTCACAAAAGAATGAAAAATCTAAGCTGCAGACCTTTAAATCATATTCTGATAAAGGATTTGTAGCCACAGTACATAAAGAACTCTTAAAACTTAACAATATAATGTATGATCATATTGAAAAATGAGTAAAATATCTCTGTTTCATCAAAGAAGATTCAATGATGGCTAATGGGTATATGAGAAAATGTTAATCATTAATCATTAGGGAAATGCAAATTAAAAACAGTGAAATATCACTCATAATCTATTAAAATGGATAAAATTTCTAAAAGTGTGATAATGAATAATATTGATAAGTATAGAGGGTCATAGAGAAGTCTCACTCATTGCTGATGGGAATTCAAAATTGTACAAAGAAAGTCACTTGGAAAAACTACATACCAGTTCCATATAAAAGTGAACACAGATGCTCCTTGACTTGCAAAGGGATTTCATTCCAATAAACCTATTAGAATTCGAACATATTGAATATATTGAAACACATTCAATAAAATCCCAGCATCATGAGAGAGTATCATATCACTGGATCAGAAAAAGATCAAAATTCAAAAAAAGCTATTGGTTCATTCATAGCATGTATAAATCCTAAGTGCATTTTGGTAAGTGAAAGAAGACAGACCCAAATGACTAAGATGGAATATAGAGTATGGAAGGAAGACTACCTCATCAAGTGCACAAGGTTAGCATCTCCAGTGACAAGACACGTTGATACCATGTATCCTGGTGTGATGTTATTAGGACACCAGACTTATATAAGTGACATGCTTCCCCAAAATGCATAGCCCCACTCTAATCATGAGAAAACCATTGTAAAACCAAATTGAGGGATATTCTACAATATGCCTTGCCTATACTCTTCAAAATTTGCAAGGAAAGTGATAGGAAAGACTGAGAAGCACAGTTAAGGAGAGGAAGGAGACATTACAGCAATGCAATGTGTTATCTTGGGTTTCATTTTGAAAAGGAAGATGAGCATTAGTGAGAAAATAGTTGAAAACTGAATAAGTCCTATAGTTTGGTTAATATTATTGCATGGATGTTGTTAGTTGTGAAAAATGTGCCTTGTTAAGAGTGAGGGAAACTGATGGAAGGATATATGGGAAATCTCTGTGTATCTTTACAACTTTTCTGTCAATCTCAAGATTTTACAAAATAGAGAAATTATTTTTATATGAACTACAAGCTTTCACTAGTCAGGATTAATATCCAGCATATATAAGGAACTTAAAAATCTCAATAACAGAAATAAAACAATCCACATATTAAAGAAAACATTCATCCTTTGGTTTTTTTGAGTTTGGCTTATTTCACTTAGCATGATATTCTCCAACTCCATCCACTTACCAGCAAATGCCATAATTTCATTCTTTATTAAAGCTGAATAATATTCCATCATATATATTTATATACATACTACATTTTCTTTATCCATTCATCTGTTGAAGGACACCTAGGTTGGTTTCATAGTTTAGTTATTATTGGGTTTGAGCTGCTATAAACATTGATGTGGCTATGTCACTGTAGTATGCTGATTTTGTGATCTTCAATCAGAAAAATGAGAAATTATACTCCATTTATATATAATTTATCAAAATGCATAAATGCATTCTGCTATTATGTATTAACTAATTAGAACAAATTAAAAATTAAAAATTTTTAAAAAGAATTAAAAAAACAATAATTCAATTGTCAAATGGTCAAATGGCCCCTCCTCAAAGGAAGAAATTCAGCAAGGTGCAGTGGTGCTCACCTGTAATTCCAGCTATTCAGAGGATGAGGTATGAGGATCACTTGAACCCAGAATGGAGACCAGGCTGAACAACTTAGCAAGATTCTCATGTCAACAGTAGAGGAGGAAGTGGTGGAAGAATTCAAATGAAAAAGAAAAAAGACATAAATATGTTAAAAATTGTCTTGTATTTAAACTAAAAGTTTAAACTGTCCCAGTTCAAGGTTAATGAAAGCTCTGATTTGCATTGACTTTGTCCTAAACATTCAGGGTAGACCAAATCAAATAGAATTTTAAAATTTTATTTCTATATATAGTTTATATTAATTTAAGGCTTTAAAACAACTATAAACAACTAAGTAGATTTCAAATGAACTAAAGCAAAGAAAGGCAAATCCTATATGTTCTTTCATATGTGAATGTTTTAAAAAGAAAAAAAGTGGATCTGAATGTAGAGTTGTGATTAGTAGAGTTTGAAAGGGTGGGGAGGAGGGGAATAGAGGGAGGTTGTATAATGAGAACCAAAACACAGACAGAAGTCATAAATCTAGTGTTCGGCAGCACAGTAGAGTGATTTTCCATCACAATAACCTATAATATATTTTATGAATAACCCAAAGACAGGAGCTTAAAGGTGCCAAACACAGAGTAATGATAAGGAGATAGAAATGTTAATTGTCTGGATTTGATCGACTTATATTGTATGCATGTACTGAAATATCACACCATACTCAATAAACATATATTATTGAATATTAATGATGCTTTTAAATGTTTAAGGAGAGGGAAATGTAAACTACCCTGATTTGATCATTACAACTATATACAAGTATCAAATTATGACCCATAAATCTATATATTTAAAGTATTAAAAACATTTGACCATTGAGAAATCTTCTACTAGGAAGATTCTTCTCAAATGTAATATAATCCTTTCTACTTTTCTGTAAGCACATTTTGTCATTTGCTTTAAGTCCTTAAGAACCTCTATTATTTATTTGCCATAAGTACTTCTTCATGACTTAAAATTTCTTAATCATAAAGCTCTTCACATATGTTTGCATTTTTAACAACTCATACTATTTAAACTATCCAAAATTATGGTTTAATTTTAATCCCTCTATAGTATATTTGGTACCATAATCTTTGTCAATACTGTGTACCTGGTCATATAGGCCCAGCAACTTTAAAATTATTATGATTAGCTTTGTTTTTTATGACATAATAGATATATGCTTAAATATCAGATAAGATGGTCAAAGTACCTGGATTGTCTTTATAAAATTGGAATAAGAACTTATCTATCTTATCTAGTACAAAATACTACTTACTTAAAAAATTGTGTCCATATTTAAATTCAGAATTTTTACCTGAAGTGTCTTTTTCCTGTTGAACTTCCGAGTTCCACTTGTGGTACTAAATTAAAAATCATTCTTGGTAATTGATTTGTAATATATTAGATGCAAAGATGCTTTCACTTTAGGGAAGTATAATATCATATATGAAAACCAAAAAAAAGTAAAAATAAATCACAAAATACATAAAATGAGAAATGACATTTTATTAAAATATGAACATTGGTTTCACAAAAGCATTTATCATGTCTTTTCTTAAATAACAACCATTCCTGATATCATTTTGTTAGATTTATACATATTAATTCAGAAGAAATAGATTCATTTTATAAAGCAAAGCATACCTGTTTTGGAATTGCAATCCTTTCCTTTAATACCTACATTACTATGCCCATCTGCTGAAATTCTTTTAAGTAAGAGTGATCTCATAATCCACACACGATTTTAAAATGGAAAAAATTTATAACACAATCTTACTTATCAATATATCAAGGTTTCTCCCTATTGCTTTCCCATCACAATGCCAACTTCTGGGGAGCTTATTTTGTTAGGTAATTTGAAAATGCTTTATTAGGCTATTTGAAAAATTTCTCGAAAGGGAAAGTATTATAAAAAATGAAAGAAGACACACCAATAGAAAAGCATGTTCTATACTTCCTAATAATATTATAATAGGTAAAGGAAGCATATACAAAATCAGTCTGGTTCATCCTATATTTAAATGTAGTTTGATAGCTGCTAAAATTCATAAATACACTTTGAAAAGTATATCCTCAAACCTAATCCCCAACCATATTTGAATGTTTAGAGCACTCACTGTTTTCTTTTTTCTAATCTAAACCTCTGCTACAGTAGTAAAAGCCTGTTTCATTTTGTTTGTTTTTTTGTTTAGGTTTCATTTAAAAGGTTATTTAGAAGAGTTTCTTTTTATAAGATCTGTCTCTTTTGTACAAGAACTCCCTACTGTACTGCTTGGGGAATAATTGCTACTTATAAATATTTGTGGTACTGAATTTCTAAACAGAATACCACAGAGCACATTTTTCAGTTAAAAAACTAGGCTTCAGAGGCTAGGTAACTTAGGAAAAATGGAGTTGTCCTGGAAGGAGCCACACATGGCAGGAACTCCAGAGCCTGGAGCTTGTGATGAACATCCTTTATAGAGTAGAACGTGGTTCATGCTATAGAAGCAGTTCAAAATATAGATAGGTAGATGAAAGAGAATGAGTAGATGGAAAAAATAGGAAGACTTATTCTTGCTAATACACCCCAAATATTTTTCATACCATGGACAATGCTTCATCCAGACATGGAAAGCTTATTTAAAGGAATTGAGGAACAAAGTTCATAATACAGAATTACAAGGAGCTGAGATAATTTGGGAAACAACTGAGTTTCTAATGCTTTTACCTCTGTGTCCAGGAGAAATTGCTTTATTTTTCTTATTCCCCCCAAAATGATGTTCATTC
>JAJEJO010004528.1:338449-368103 GCA_020662805.1 Glaucomys volans
TTCACTTATCAGAGAGACCATTCAGCCTTTGGATTTTTGGGATTGGCTAATCTCACTTAGCATAACAGACTCTGACATCATCCACTTACTTTGACCTTCATAGAAAAGTTAGACCTATGGAAGACTTCTGATAATAATGACTCTTTTATATTCTTTTTCTTCTTATATCTTTAATGGTAAACTCTTATTTTGAATATGCAGATATAAGAAGCTCAAAGTCTGTAGTTCAAATTATAATGCTCCAGGGAAAGAATTAGTTAAAGAAATGTCAGAAAATTTCAATTCATTATTCCCAAATTGGTCTTAAATTTTTATTTTTAGAGAGTGTGATTTCTCTATAGCCACATTGCAAAGAGCAAAGAAAACACTTCATAGTGAGTCAATCTCCTTAGGAAAAACACTGTGGAAGTGAATATTTATGTTGGTAAGTTCTTAAAATAAGTGGAGGCAAATAAAAAAACCCTAGATTTTTATTTAAAACCATGCATATTAACTCAATGGTTTTTCTGGTTATCCTTATAAATTATCCTAAATCTTTTTGAAATTTAATTTCAATTATTTCTACTGTCTTCATTTGTTTTCTTTTTATTGTGTATTTGTTATTAAAAATTAATCTTTGCTTTCACATTTTATGTCCTACCACTTCTTAATTCATACTGTTTTATACTCTGAACCTAAAAGAATGCTAATTTAAAATTTATGACTTTAATGTCATGAAAACCTACCCAAAATGATTATTCTCCAGAAATTTATAGTTATTTGACCATATTACCTTTTATTTCTATATCTGTATTGTATACATAAATTTGTGTGATTTAAGTGTGTGTTTTGATTTTGTACTCAATGTCACCATAAATACTTTAGCCTATTTAGTATATTATAGGTGTCTTTGTAATGACAGTTTGCTTAGTTTTTCTTTTGGTGGATATTTGCGTATCCCTAGGTGTTCATATGTATAAATAGAATGTCAATTTAAATATTTATCAAGTATATTTGTGGACTTTTTGGGATCATTTTCTTTTCCAGAAGAACTAGGACCACCAAGAGCCCAATTAGGGCTTACAAGTTAAGTTCCTAGATATTCATCCTACTAAGTTTATAGCTATGGAAATAGTCATAAACTTTCTAAACTTTGCTTTCATCAAATAAAAAATAGAGATAAAAATAAAGCATATAGAGTTATGAGAATTAATGTGTAACAAAGTTTATGCATTTTGCCTATTTGAGAAATTTTCTAGATATTACATTGTAGAGGCAAAGGATATAACCATATTCTTTCCAAGACCGTGAACAAATTATTAACTTCCAGAGTATTCAGCTGACCAAATGATGAAAACTAATCCTCAATTTCTTAAGCAAAAAGATGCAAAGTTGAATTTGTTGCTTATTTAGGTAATGTTGAAATATACTCATCAGGCACAGGTTATCAGAGAAGAGATGACTGCTAATATTTTTAGGATTTGGAGGAAGAGAATTCAATGATTGGTGCACTTTGAGAAAAATAAGACTATTGATGCTATCTGTAGAGCCAGGGTTTCTCAAGTGACAAGGGTATTAATTAATTGGACCAAGTCTTTTTCTGATCAATTGACTTTTGAAAGTTAGGGGTTTTAACAGTTGGTTGACTTTCAAATATTTGTTCACTGAAGTACATTGCCATTAATTCTTCAAATTTGTGTAAAATCCATTCTGATGGTTTCTAGAACTGTTATTGTTTAAGAAAGTAGTTTTGAAACTACTGCCAGAGACCACTTGTAATCGCAGCTACTAAAAAATCAGTGATTTCCTAGGAGCGTAGGAACATTTTATTCTCTAGCTATTTTTGAAATCGCCATATGAGATAAAATTTCATAGAGGAAATAAAGAAGAATGCCAAGAAAGGATCTTTGTAAGGAAGACTAGGAAATAACTAGAAGTTGGTTATTAATGCGATCTTTTTCTGATAAGAAATACTGTGTCAGTATCAAACACTAAAATAAACATGGAAAATTAGTACCCATAAAAAAGAGAAGAAGAACTTAAGGTACTTTAAAGAACATTAAGTACATTCTAAAACTACATTTTAATGTAAGTGTATGTAGCTGTAAAAGAAAACTTATTCCTTCTTCACTATTAAGCATTTTTTAAAATGCAGGTTTTTGGAATCATAAGTATTATTTTATTAAAATTTTTAGTTCATGGGGCTCCTTTTCTCTTAATTTATACCCATCTGGAGTATTTGATAATCTTTCATTTTTGTTTTTCTTTTGTTTTTTCATCATCTAATATGAATTGTGCTCTTGATTGTATTTATTCGATCATAGCTTCCAATCTCCTCCCAGAAGGTTGCCAGTTCCAAAATATTTTTCAGTCCTTCATCCTCCTGAATTTTCTCCTCCATAGCCAACAATTTTGAGCTCTTCCTCTTTTTGTTTTAAAACAACATTCAGGTTCTGAAATATTGGCTTTTCTCGTCTATTTCTGTCTCTCTGTTTTTCTACCAGGCCTGCCCACTAAATACAAACAAACAAATATCCTCTTTCTCTGCATGTATTTTACAAAATGATCTATTGCTTTTCTTTCTTCTTCCTTTTTTTAAAAAAAAATGTATATAATATGTGTACATACCTATAATACTATGTATGTAGCTCATTGCAGGTGATGCTAGTGTCTTCCATTCTGTCACTCTTCCACAGCCCATTATCACCATTGACAGTTGACTTATTACAATCTTGAAGAAATCCTGAATTCTAAGATCAGAGTAATAAATGTCTCCTAGTTCTTCGATTTATTGTCAGATGTAACTTTCCTGGAGTAATTTAAGCTGAATCTACCTTTTTATCTATAAAATGGAAAATACAAAGGATGACTCTAATGATATATTGAAATTATGTGTAGAAACCTACAGCACACCCTTTTTCTCCAGAAGTAACCACATAAATAATAAATCTCGCTTGATTGTATTTCCTAATTTCTCTTACAACATTGTATAATTAAAATTCCTATGAGACCTGACATAAAAAGCACAATGTCTTTGTCTAGCACCTTAATAGTCAAGTCACTTTATTTAGGTTTGTTCACTTAGAGATAATAATAATACTTTTTTTAACTTGATCTCCTTGTCAGAACAACAAATTGAAATGTGACAATGATCACAAAAGTACCAAATACATATTATACTAACAAGAATGGTCACAGTAGCATTTAGTTTCCTTTCACTAAAAATGATTTCCTTTCACTAAAATTGATTCCTGGCCATTCCTGAGCCATGTACCATCCCTGCTCAGCTCCTTTTCAAAGGCCCCTATTAAATCTTTTGGCAGCATTCTAGAACTGGGTCCTGCTTTCATTTTCACTTCAGCTGCTTTATTTCCAGTATCATTATTTCATACTTCTGTTTGGTAATTTCAATGTCAGGTTTTTTTGTTTTAAAAATGGCAACACACCTATATTTAAGCATTTGAGCCCAGTGAGAGTTGACCTCCTGCTTTCCCTCCCACCCTGTGCTGCTCCAGGTAGTGCTCATGAACCCTCTCTTGTTTCCCCTGGAGGCACAGGTTAAAACTGCTCCACAGTCTTTGGATGTTACTCTTCACTTCCCTAAAATTCTGAGATTGTAAAAGCACTCACTCAACGGAGCAGAAAAACATCTATAACGCCTTTATGCTATTCTGGAGAGCCAGGATGTATTTTAAGTTATCACTTACATGCAGTGAATTGTTAGGCTTCAGTGCATTTCAAAGCAAAGGGCTCTGCTTCTGCTTCCCACTAGGAAACTGAATTTGGTCCACTTATACGTAAGTTTATAAATTCAAACCAAGCTTTAATTCATGCCATTTTCTATTATAAACATACACAAGTCACCTGAATAAATTCCATGAAGGTAGAGGCAATACCATCTCTGCATTTTGAACTTTCATGTAGGAATTAGAGCATGGCCAGGCAGTGACTGAGAAATATGAAGTGATGATTAAAACGGAAATGAACAATCACCTGTAATAACATTAAATGATTGAGTAGAGAATTTAAATCTAAGGGTCAAGCCTGATTAACCTAAGTAATAAGTCGTGATAAACTACTTCTATGAAGAGTTTCAGATTATTATTTGACTGGAAGGGTAAAAAAATATCTCACTAGAAACTTCTTTTTCTTTAAATAATTATAAAGAAATTCTTAAACCAAACTTAAAAATTAAAAAGAACTTCAACTACACAATTATAAAAAATACTTTAGGATACTAACAGATACTATAAACAAAATTGATTTTTACATTTAAAAACCTGAAGATAATACTTGCAAAAATAAACATAAAGTGTGTCTAAAAATTAATTACAAAAAAATGAATAGCACAATAAAAAGGGAAATAAAGCATGATTAGTCATCTCTCAGGGGAAATAAAAATGATCCATAAATAAAGGAAATAATGCCCAACATTACTACTTTATATGCAAATGCTGCTTTGTAGTTCAATTAGATCTTTTTGTTTCATTAGTAATGTGTGTATGTGTGTGTGTGTGTACCTTGTCAAATACAGTATTATTTTGAAAATTCTAAAAGGACATATATTAAATAAGATGGAAAACTGTGATTGAAATGGAAAGTTGCTCAAGGTTTTGAACCCGTAACATTATCTAACTCAATTTTTAAAAAGTTCATTCTAGCTGTGGGTGAAAACAGAAAAGGGAAGAAGCAGAAATTTAACAAGAGGCTATTTTAAAAATCCAGACAAGAGATGGCAGTTGTAGCAGACTGTTCCTTGAATGACTCTTGATGATCCTCAGCTCCTGGTGTTTGGAGCAGCCACAAGATCTTCTTCCCTCGGCTGTGGGACCAGTGACTTACTTCTAATCAATACAATCCAGGGCAGATGAGATGTCACCACCATGGTTAGATTTGATGACACAGGTAATGAGAGGTCATTACTGCAACTCCCTTGGCATATATTTAAGACTTCATCTTATTGGCAGAGCCGCTAGAGAGATTGCTTCTCACAAGCCTTGAAGAAGTAAGCTATGCCATGGAATGGCCATGTTGGAGGAGCTTTTAGGGCAAGAATCAGCAGGAGGCTTCACATTGGTGCAAGATCAGCCTCCAGCAAAAAACTGAACACTAACGCGAGGTCACGTAGAAGACAGTCTTTCCTTGGGCTGCCTCAGATGCAACTGGCCCTGCAAGAACAAACACCTGCACTGGAACATGAAGAAATGAAGTTCTGAAGCAGACAACCCAGTAAAGCTAAGTCCAGAATCTGAACTACAAAACTCTAAGATATTGAGTGTATGTTGCTAAGAAGGAGAAGGAGAAGAAGAAGGAGAAGAAGAAGGAGAAGGAGAAGGAGAAGGAGAGGAATGAAACGAAGAATGAGGTTTTACTAACACTTCAGTTACCAAGTAGCTCCTTGGCATAGACCTGCCAGCTCCAGAAAATATAGTGGAAAGAAGGAAGTTCACCTAAGAGAAGGAAATGGCAAAAAGGTCAAATGATTTTTCACTTTAAGACACCAAAGGTTCTAGTGATGTATGGTCACTGGGACAACCTACTTGATAATCTATGAGGATGCTACAAAAAGTTGGAAATACAGTGTATTGCTGCACAGACATGGGAGATTTTAAGCACCTATACTTGTTAAATGAATGCATTTGCCAACGCGACTTAGGAGAACATAAATGGAAATCAACAATGACTCATAGCTACCCAAATTAAATGAAAGGAAGTTGTTTCCTAATAAATAAATTAATAGGATGGAAGAACTATGAAACCTGGCGTGACAGCTAATATCTCATTAATTACACCATTAATTACATTGTCTCCCCATCATTCACCTTGAATGTCTCAGTATCACCCCAACTGGGTCTCCACAACCTGCTTGAAAAATCTATACCTATTCTTTTGTGAAAATATCTCTCAAAAAAGCAGAGACATAGATCTCTTGGTTCCTGGACATCAAAGAAATGCTGTAGATTCACTGTGATGAATGAGCTTGTGTGAAACTGGCAGACCTTTTAATTACTACAGTTATGAATATACAACCTGCCTTTACATATCCTTTTAAAGAATACAAAAGTAATTTTTTCCTTTAAGAGTAAAACTCTGAAATGTTTTTTTTTTCCTTTTACACAATTGTAATTGAACTTCATGTACATGTTTTCAAACTTAGTGTGGGAATAGAAAATGTGTTCATCCATCCTCCTACTAGTCCTGCATCTTTCTCTTATGTAGTGTGTCAAATGGAGCTCTTGGAACTGTTTTTATTCTAATCAAGACAATGCAATCTTGGTGCTTGCTACTCTACAGTCATTTCTGAACTTTTGTTTTATAAATTCTTCAAAATTCAGCTTTCTTCCCTTGACTCTTTTTAAGAATCAGTACAGCACAGTGATTCCACCTGCTGTAAAACTCGGCTCATAATATCACCAACCATTGTGTTGATGGTACATATTAGCACAATGCCCCACCTTACACAGAGCCCTTAATGAATAAGAGCTGCTAGAATTATTTTTTTCTGAGTTTCTATTTCTCTTCTATTCTAAAATATCATCAAAACATGTATACTTTACTTCTTTTCCTATTTGAATTTTATATCAACCTCTTTCATGAAAAAATTGGAAAACAAATGAATAGAACATATAATGAATGACTGTTTCCTAAATTTCAGCTTTCTAGGATTGCTCCACTGACACTTGAAAGAGTAGGCAGTTTGATTTTCCCCCTTTCTGATGTCTTTCCCTCTCTTTCCATATCTATATTTGATGAGGTTGCTGGCACTAACTAGTGAAGATGTAGTGCACAAATGTAGTGAAGTCATGCTCCCCAACCTCATTCGCCCTTTTGTGCCAAATCATTGTTGACCTTAATCATAATAATTTAACCAATACATGAATTCAGGTATTTGCTCCATCTCTCTGTCTCTGAGGAGAGAGTGCTATAAGGACAGCCATTCTCATTCTACTGTTTCTAGACTTTAAGCTCGGATGTGCAGTTGTTGAATAACCTCAACAGTTTTCACACATTCATTCCCTAATTCCTCTAGGAGCCACTGTCACCAATCCTCCAAAGAAATTGAGGTTGAGAAAAGGTTTTCTATTACTTTGCAGATATTGCAGAAAACAAAATATGTCATCGTTCTCCTTCAGCCTATTACACAGAAAATTCCTTGTGTGGTCCCAAACAAGTAACCCATTCCTATACTATTTTGGCAAGAATTAAGGAAGGGGAGGTAATTTAAGACATACTAAATTGATTAAAACATATCAGTAATCATGAGAATTATTATTTTTTACTATCACCACAACTTTATGAAGAAAGTATAATAATACCCTTCATTTCTTATATATGTCTCAGAGAATTATTGCCCAAATCTTCATCTGAAAATGTTGTGGAGATGAATGGAGCCATTTATCAATTCTATTTCCCTGCTGCCTCCTTACAAAATCCCAGTTTCCCAACGTGCATGGTGTTTTTCCACCCTAACATTTACAGCATTTGATCTGGGAACAAATATGAAAGACTTTTTATGTTATATGTTAAATTCTTTCATAGAAGTCCATATTTCATCTATTATAGGAATTCTTTCCATCTTTTTGAAAAAAATTAACATTCAACATCATTTCAGAAAACAGAAAAAAAAAAAGGTGCAAAGACTTACACTTCTGCTTTCCTTTCCTGACAAGCTTTTATAAGCTGAAAATTAGCAAAACATCAGTTCCTCTGCCTGTAAAAGGAACACTTCCTTCTCTGGTGCCAGTTGCTCTTTACCATCTAGTGTAAGTGTGCATTCCATGTCAGAACCATGGCTTGGATAATACTGAAAGATGAAACAGACCATGAAAAACATATAATATGAATGAATATTTCAATACTTTTCTTCACAATGAAGCTGAAATTTATCCTTGCACTGGTACTAAAGGAGAGGCACTTTAGGGACTTGTCATCACCCGACCCAGAGACATTTTGCCATGTATTTACCACTCAAATTTACTTTGTTTTGATGTTTTGATGATTTGGACACACTAATTTTTAACATGACAAAATATTTTATAATGTGTCTTGAGACACTTTAGTTGAATTTATGCTAACATGTAAAAAGCACATATCAATTCCCATAAGCTTTCTTAAATTTTTTATGAAACATAATTGCCCGGAGCAAAAATCTGTTTTCAGTCTTCTAAAACTCTAGGCAGACAAACAAAAAGCAGGTTATTCCGTCTGGTTTAGAGCACTTGTATTAAAGTTCTTGTATATTTAGGGAAGATATGTGTGTGTATGTGTGTGTCTACTAGGTAATGATATAAAATATACTTCTTACTGTAGGTTACAGTCAAATATTTTAAATGCCATTACCAAAAAAAAAAGCACTAAAGGTAGAACTGCTAAGAAATTCTCCCATATCCTGAAGACAATCCTTTGCACTTCTGTGGTGATTTATTTATAACTGAGAGCCCTTAAGAGTAGGTTAGAGAGATGCAGTTAAATATGGAAAAGGAAAACAGCCCCCAAACTACTGCAAACATGATGGGTCATTGTTATTGTTGCTGCTCAATACAAAAAAATTAAACATCAGTTAATAAACGTTGGGTTCCGACCCTAGCTCTATAAATTGCTGCTTGAGGACCCTGGACAAAGTTGATTACCACACAATACTGCACATCCTCACCTATAAAACAAAGTCGAAACTACCCTGTCTCTTTGGGAGGTGCATAATGAAGGTGCATAATTCACCCATTGGACTTCATGTCTCACAAATAATAACTTTTCAGTTAACTGTTAACAATTATCTCAACTTCCTTATTGAAGAGATTACAAAGTAATAATTTGCCCACAGACCTACAAATTTTTTTTTTCCATTTTGTCTGGCTTTCTGGCTTTTTATACTTGTCCAGTATAATGTCCTTATAGACATTATTTTCAAAACCACTAGTCTCTCAAGTAAAAATAAATTTTCCTTTTTGGTTATCAAAGAGATGTTATTTATTTAAAAGGTGGGTACCAGCATTAACTCCATTTTACCATACAGAACAATTAAATATTAATAATATTGAATGATTTGTTAAAATCTACTGAAAGCTGAAATTATAACCAGGACCTATTGATTCCAGAAGCCATGCGTATAACTAGTGTATTATATTACCTCTTTCCTAAGGTATACACATCTTAATTTTTTATTAGTCTTTACTAATTTGTTTCCAGAATATTTAAATTAATTTTGTAGGACCAATTGCAATTAGTTTGTCCCTAGTCCTCAGTGTGTTGTCTGTTATGTAAACTTGTCAAAGAACTGCTTGACACATTTGAATTTCACGAGATTTTCAAAACGTACAAGTAACTCTTTTACTGAGACCACCTGCTGCAAAGTTAAGGATTAATATGTTGCATGAAAAGAAATCAGGACAAATTATTGACAGGACATTTTTATCAAATCACTTTATTGAATATTATGTAATATGAATGGCAGATAAAGTGGGAAAGACAGTATCATTTAAGTATTCTGGCTGATATTTTTCCCTACAACAGCATGAAACTGTTGTATATTTAGTGACCAAGCATAAGCATATGTATGGGGTGTGTGTGTGTGTGCATATATATATATATATACATATATATGTATATATATAAACACATATATACATATTTTAGAGATATTTCTCTAGTTACTGCTTAATAATCTTTTGAAAAATATTGCAGCCTCAATGTTCAGTTGAGATTAAAAATGAGTGCACATTAATTGTTGTACACGAGGAGGAGTATTAATAAGGGAAAGTCAGAGGTTGCAAATGAATGCCAATACCTACAGTACTTACTATACTATAAAGACTAGTTGCGAGTCAATCTAATTATTTTGTACCATGATTCAGTGTTGAATGAAATAATGACCATGGATATATAAAAAGATTACAGACACTCAATATACTGTGTAATAAAATACACAACAAATGTAAAACTCCTTTTCTACAGGCTGGTGGTTGAAAGGAGAAGTACAGAAGAAAGGGAAAATGGGAAATTGATGTTTAATGGGTATAAAATTTCAGTTAGGCAGGATGAATGAGTTCTATACCTCTGCTGCACGACATTGCGCCCATAGTTAACAGTACTGCATTGCATAATTAAAGCCTTAAGAGGGTAGATCTTAAATCTTAAATCTTCCTACCACAATTTTAAAAAGAAAGGAAGGAAAATAAAGAACTTTTGATTTGAAAACGCAGCAAATGAACATTTTTTCCCAAGACCAATAAAGTCATCTATATGATTTCAAGTGAACCTCAAATAGCATATTTTGGTTATGTATTCTGTGTCTAGCCTAGCTTGAACCAACTTACTGCTAGAAAAATTACTTTACTGAGATGAAGATATTGAATCCTTTAACAAAACCAAAAGAAAATCATGCAAAAGAGCTGATCACTTATAGACTGACTTTTTCTGTTACTTGATGATTTTCTTTATCTCCTACTTGCCTATATACTGATCACAGACATATTTAAAATAGCATCCATATGCTGCATTAGATCATAAAGTAATGTTGTGTCTAAGTGAAATATCACCCAGGAGAAAGTTAGAAAGTCACTTACCTTGACTTCCTAATAGTTGAGCGGGTTGAATCACTTTATCCTTTAGTATTGATCATGGTATGTTGATTTAGTATTTGCTGGAAACCAGAAGTTTGATTAAGTGAGAAATAGCTCAATAATCAAAACTATCTAACAGAGCTTGAAATGTTTGCTGCAAATTTTAATAGATATAATTGAAAGCTTAGATTTAATTTTACTAAGAAATGAAACTCATTTAACATATTTATCCTGCGTCAGTTATGAACATCATCTTCCCTGAAGTTATAAAATAATTTTGTTATGTTTACTATACTTTATATTTAATCATGACAAACATTTTCATGTATTTAAAATTGGCAGTCCTTTTGAATACAGAGTATTCATTAAGTGATCTGCAGATGCTAAAAAATTGATGTCATGTTAGGAATATCATTTCCACAGCCTTCTATGTTATCCTGATGCTTTTTGTGTTCTAAAAGAAACAAATTTTATTCCAAAGAACTGTAGAGAATCACTTAGGTGTGGCGATGTTCTGTGTGTGGAAGAGAAGGGGCATGGGGGTATTTAAAATAATAGGAGAAAATAAATATTTCTAAGGTTACTCTCAAACCAAAAGCCATTCTCAAGCGTATTTCATGAATAATCAATTTAATATGACTTTTAATATCATATATGAATATAAGCTTTTTATATGACTTATAAAACAGACTTGATCTTTATAGCACACAGATTATATCCTAAAAAAATAGACTGGGACATGGGAAAATGAAAACTTTAAGACAGAGTTTATAAATCTTTGACATTTACTTTTCCTTTGTTCTATATGCATGCAGTCAAAATTTAGATACACGGTCATCTGAGATCAACAGCAAATATTTATCCAGAACTTATTAATTCAGGGCATGTTATGAGGTGCAGTAAGGCAAGGAAACCGTAAGGCACAACTTCTTTCCTGAAAGACTTAAAGCCTTTATATTCCTCTCATGCAAAACCCCACCTTCTCACAGATGCTTTTGTTTGAAAGGGTACAATGACCTTTCGGCATTCCAATGTAGTTAACAAAACTATGGAGGGACCTGTTCTTAGTCAATTGTATTCCTTAACAAAATTGATCCTAGAATCCTTTTCATTTCTCAACATCCAAGCAATACCTTTCCACTCAAAATATAAAGGAATTCTAACATCCTTCTTTAATAAAGGGGAGCAGGGTTCTTAGGAGGAATGGTTGATTCTAGGGAAAAAGGGAATCCACAAAAGGAACCTGGTGGATCTCTTTTGTCAGAAAGCAAAGCAATAGCAAAAAAAAAAAAAAAAAAAGTGAACAATTTGAGGCCTATTCAAAAATAAAAGGGGAGAGTGGTTGAATGAAAGACTTCTGAGACTAATTTTTAGTAACATAAAATAAAGTAATAATTTGATCAAAAAGGTACTGTAAAATTATTTTATGATCTAATCTATGAAATGAATCCCTAAGTGCATACTAATATGAATAGATGATTAAATGAATAAATAGAATAGAAAAGGCAGATGTTCCACACAGAAGAATCTGGAATAATTTATGTAGATACTCCTCCCTCAAGGCAAAGGAGCACAACTTCCAACTCTTCAAATGTGAGCTGCACATAATGATCTCCTCACAAACATCACCATGTAAGGATGGAGAAAAATACGAAATTTGCAGTGGAGAAACCTGATAAACACTTCTTCTGCTGGAGGATAAAGGTTACACCATCTTCTACCAGAGGATAAAGGCCTGTTGAGAGCACATCCTTGTTATGGTGTCATGCAAATAGCACCTTACCTCTTTGGTCTTCTTCCCCATGACCTCAGCCTGACCAGAAGAACAAAAATCCACTAATCCACATTAAGGAATATTCTACAAAATATCTAATGAGTAATCTTCAATAATCTCAAGGTCACAGAAAAAATGGCTATGACATCCTGGATAGGCTCATGAACCAGGAAAAAGTCATTAAGTAAAAACCAAGAAAATCTGAATAAAGTATGTGACTTAGTGAATAATAATGTATTAATATTAGTTCATTACTTTTGACAAATAGACCATAATAATGTAAGTTGCTAAGAATAGGGCAAACTGGGGTAGAGGGGAGTGAGGGGAGGAGAAGGGCTGTGAGGGAAGGAATGATAGTAATGTGAAACAGACATTATTACCTCATGTACATATACGACCCATGTAATCCTGCAATATGTACAATAATAAAAAAGAGAGATTGCACTCCACGTACATGTGGTCTATAAAAATGTATGAATACATTCTACTGTCATGTACAACTAATTAGAACAAATAAAGAAAAAAATTTAAAAATAAAGATCATTGTCTCAAACTAAAAGAATAGGGGAAACTGAGTTTGGAATACACAAAACTTTGTGAACTCTCTTGGCAACTTTTTGTAAATCTTAAACTATTCTAAAAATAAGAATTTATTTTAAATGATACACATGAGAATAACTGAGGTTGCAATCCAAGAGATTTTATATGGAGCCACCTATTGACTGAAATAAGGAAAACTCTTTTGCTTTCAACTACACATCTATTGAAGTGTTGAACTATTCTGAGTTTATTCTTTTGATGACTATTTTATATATTTGCTCACATTCTTATTACTTCTTTCAAGATAAGTTATTAAAATGCATAGAAGTCAGTGGTGAATTAGGCAAGCCTGTTCTAGATTAAAAAAAAAAAATAGGGCAGCAATGGTTTTCCAATACAGATTTGGATTTTGCTCTATCTTTGGGTAAAATGACTTTGTAGACCAAGAGGTATTGAAAGGTATTTATAAATGAGCCAGAATAATCTTAGTGAAGGTAGAGGGCAAGTTTTGCTTGATTTTTATCCTTTACTCTTTCTTTTATGAATTTCTAGTTTTTCCTTTGTTGCAGCACAAAAATAGATCTGAATGCTGACAAAGAAAAATCAGGACTTCCAAAGAAAGATATGTGGTGGAATAATCTTGAATAACAAAGTGCAAGCACCTATTTGTTTCTTTTTTCTTTTTATTTTAGCATTTCATGAGGATTGTGAAATTTAAAATGACACTTCTTTAGGCCAAAAATAAAAAAAAAAAGAAGAAAAAAAAGAAAAAGGAGAGGGAGAGAGAGAGAAAGAGAGAGAGAGAGAGAAATAGACATAGAAGCAGACATAGAAAGCAAAAACTTAGCAGGAATGGTTAGTAGCAAGGTTGAGGCCACAATTAAGTCTGAAATTATATAGTTGTATGGCCTGTCAGCAATTCAGTCTGTGAAGGCAGAAGCCAAGACTGAGCTGACTTTACTAGCAAGACATTATTTTATTTCTTTCCCATCTGTTAGATCGCTTGTCACTATAACATTCAGACATTCTTAAGTAACTACAAATGAATTTGCCTACTCAGGAAAAAAACACCCTTTCTGCAGCACATGTTATCTCTTTTCAAGTAGAAATTCCCTATCTGAAAAAAAAAAAAACCAAAAATCTTAATTTGCAGCTTTAGGTGAAATGTCAAACAGAGTGTCACACAAATCAAAACTAGTAGGACGGAGGTCACAATTTTGAAAAAAAAATTATCAACTACTTATTTATTGCCCTCAGTGCAGAAAATGCAAACCTCAATTTAATATCCATGTTTTTTTTTAAATTGACCAGTGTCTACTGATGAACATCACAGACATCAAAAAATAAGAGTTCTGCCTTTTTAGCTAATTTTGCTGCTAAGATTATTCATATTCTTCCATTATAATGTTCAAGTACCTAAAGTATGCCATGTATTACATACCTAAAATCTTGACAGAAATATAGTTATACTTGAATGATGAAAGAAATTTGTTTTCTGTCCTATATTGATCTTAGAATTATAATAAAACACATCATTTTATGTGTAATAAAAAGAAGTTTTTATAGAATGTACAATTTTATTATATAAATCTAGAAATATGTGGGTTTATTTTCAGTTTTTGATTCACATTAATGAGATTTTTAAAATTATTTCAAACAAATTTTTATCAATACTTGTATGAAATGATAGAAAGCATTCCTGATCACGTTAATTTCAGAAATGTTGCCTACCAGGGTCTCCTCTAAGCTTCTTTTCTTCAGCATATGAAAGGCTCTGGTTAGTCCTATAGAAAGGATGTCTGCCAAAAATATTTTGAGAGCAGTAGGAGAAAGTCTGCAGAAGCAAATAGCATCCAAGTTACAAAGGATCTTCTAAGCCTTGCTAAAAAATTTGAAACTTTTCCAAACTTCTTTTTAGATGGCCACAATGGTAGCAATATGAAGGGTGGATTAAAGACATATTTAGGGAAATATTCCCATAATCAAAACAAAACAAAAAACCTGAGCAAATGCAGTTGTAATCATATTGAAAAGAGGGAGAAATATAAAAGTGTATTAGATAGAAATGTCAGGATTCGAACACTGGCTGGATGTCAGGGGATTAGAATTCAGCAATGAATTAAATGAATGGTTTAGATAATAAGTGGATGTTGGGAAAAGTCAGGCACATAAAAGCAAGCGTCAGAAACAGGATAAAATACAGAATCTGTTTTCATGTAGTAAAGGAAGATAGTATCAGAGTACATTTGGATTATAGAGCTGTGGCACTCAAGTAAAGACAGGCTACAGACCTATGCTAGGAAATAGGTGGTAGTTAAAATCATAGGAATAGGTGGGGTCACTCAGGGGCGACCATCAGCAACAGATAAGCATTAGATAGCTAGTAGGTGTCACAGGGGAAAGATGTCAGAGTACAGGAATATAGATGCTAAGTATTCAAAGAGCATCAAGAAGAAGAAAGCGCTCATCAATGCTACAGAAAATATGAAGTAACGCATATGGGAAACAATATTTGTTGGGTTTAATAGTGAATCAATTGCTAATGATCATGGCCAGCATACATTTAGTGAAACAGTAAGGCAAAAGCCTGACAAAGAGATTAGGCAGGAGGTTTAGAAGCAAAACTAGCAAATATAAGTGATTATTTCTAGAAACTTACTTGATGGGAAGAAGAGTGACAAGATAGTACCAGACACATAGATGGAGAATATTGTTTTGTTCTTCTTTATTATATTTAAAGTGGAGAGGTGTGATAACAAGGAAAAATACAGAAATATAGGCTAAGGGCTGGTTGGATACTGCAGATTCTTGAAGAAGCAAAATGACATCTAGAGGGACTTATCTTTCAAAATGACTAAAGGAAAAATGATAATGATGGAAATACATCTTGGTAAGTTTAAATATAGAATATTGAAGGATTTCCCATCTGTTGGATTTTATATTCTTTTTTAAATAGAAGGCAAATTCTTCTGCTGCGAATAAAAAGAAGTTTAAATCATGGAGGCATTAGGAAAATTCTGAGTGTTGTGAAAGTGCCTCTGGAAGAATGTATGAGAAGATGGTCAAGGCTTGTCAGGTTGTAGAGGCCCCGAGTGAGTTGGGACAGTGCATTTTTATAGACACTATGCCATTCTGTTACATGATTTTCTCTGTACGTGATCAGGCGTCCAAGGATGAGAAATGAAGAAAGTGTTGGACTGATGCAGGTTGAACTGTAAGGAGTTAAGGGTTCCAGTGAACCTAAGTAAGAGAATGGAATAGGTGGGAAGGATAATAAAGGAATCAGAAGTTTTATAGCCCAAGTAAGTTCAATACCACAAGCCATCAAAGCAAAATGGTATAAAAGGTGATGGCATAAAAAGTTCAGCATATTTAAGAATAAAATTCAGAAATAGAGCCACAGATTATGGTGTGGAGCCATGACAATGATGACCTTTGAGGGAACACACAAATGACAGTTATTAGAGTTGGTATGGTTGGTATTAGAGTGGCCATAATATTGGAATGTTATATGAACATTATGATTCTCCTTGATTAGGTCAGGATTTATTTAAAGAGAAAATCTGAGAGTCAGATGCCAAAGAATTAGAAATTATTAAAAATAAATAAGAGGCAAGAAGGTAGATGACAAAGAAGAAAAAAAAAAGTAGCCTACCTGGATAATAAGAGTACCAGTGATATGGATGCTTTTACCCAAGGATCAAGCATAAATCATAAAGGATAAAAGAAGAAAAGACTCTGAGAGAAGGGGGTGATAGGAGAATGAGGAACTTCAGGAAAGAACCAGGAAATTAAGAAAGCAGAGCATTGCAGGAGTAGAGAAGCAAGGGTTTGCTCTCAGAAGAGAAGGCAATGCAGGAGGTCAGTGTAAGGTGAAGGGAAGGAGATGGTAGATTAGAAGCCTACATTTTGTGTAATGAGCAGGGATGATGGGGAGAGAAAGCATGAAGAATAAGCTCACTCCAAGTTTTCAAAGAAAATTCAAGGCTTATGCAGCAAGCTGATACCCCAGGAACTTCAGGAGAATTAAGACTGACAGTGCAGAACTTATTAGGACCTGACCCACTGATGTGCTACTGCTTCTCTAGATTCTGGTTATCATCTCTCAGATTTTGCTGGCTATGACTTAGCTACTTTAACTTACAACACCACTCTTCCTGTCTGATGAATATGCCCTTTCTAAATCTAATCTTATTCCTCTTACACTTCACATATCAGCTTTCTATGTAATTAATCAGTCCAAACACACTTAAACAATGTATGTATATCTGTATGTATTTTAATGGTAGTGCCAGGGATGAGGCCAACAGTGTACACACTTGGATATTTTACTCATAAACTTGCCTAAGAAACTACAATTCTTTTAAAAACTTGTAATTTCTGAGACAGAACAGAGTATAGAAAGATGGCAAAGACAGTGAATTCTACTAAAATTTTCTAGTCTTTTCTAAAATTTTTTATTTATCCTTTTTGGTTATATATGACAATAAGATGCACTTTGACATACTATACATACACGGAGTATAACTTTTCACTCTTGTGGTTATACATGATGTGGAGTTACACATGTATTCATGAGCACAGAAGAATAATGTCTGATTCATTCAATTGTCTTTCCTATTCTCATGTCCCACTTCCCTTCATTCCCCTTTGTCTACTTCAAGGTACTTCTATTCTTCCCTGCCCCCCTCATTGTGTGTTAGCCTCTGAATATCAGAGAGAATGTTTGACCTTTGTTTTTTGCAATTAGCTTATTTCACTTAGCATGATAGTCTCCAGTTCTATCCATTTACCAGCAAATACCATAATTTCATTTTTATTTCTGACTGAGAAAATGTTTTAGTCTTAAGGCAAGTTTCTAAGTCCTAAATTCATCTAGGGAGTTTCCTCATATATTAACAAATGATAAGACAATATTTAATATGTATAGAAGTAGGCAAATTATTTCCTTCTGTCTATAAATAGAAAAAATAAATAAAGCAAAATCTGGTTATAAGGAAAGGCAATGGCCAGAAGAGGGCTAGCCTAGATCAGTGTCCAATCTATACTATTATTCTGAGAAAAAAAAAATTTGCCTGCATCTTCCCAAAAGTGAACAAGAGACTAAGTGAGAATATCTGTTAAGAGAAAAACATCACCAGAATCAGAATACACTTACATCAGGAGCTATTTAAAGACCCCTCATGAATGAACAGAGTACAACTGAATGAGCCTTTTCCCAGACCAGAGGCTGCTGATCGCTTCCCTCTCCTTTGGGTATGTACCACCAAGATTTGCAGTAACTGTTTTTTTCTGTATCCAAGTTTATTATGGGAGTGAATATTGCAAGTTGTTAAAAATTTATAAGCTAGGATGGTGGTGCACATCTGTAATACAAGCCGCTCAGGAGGCTGAGGCAGGAGGATTTTGAGTTCAAGTCTAGCCTCAGCAACGTATTGAGGCCCAAAGCAACTCAGTGAAACTGTGTCTCTAAGTAAAATATAAAAAAAGGACTAGGGACGTGGTTCAGTGATTAAGTGCCCCTGGGTTCAATCCTCAGTACAAAAAAAATTAAAAAATATATAAGAAGTAATATCTAGTAGAAGGATCATGATACATTATTTTGTTTAAAATCATGAAAAATCTCATTAAAATATATATACTATGTATACAGAGTATTGTTTACATATCAGCTCTCTAACTGTAAATTTTACCAATCTTATTAATTTTACTCAAAAAAGAGCATAGCTATAGAGGACATATAGACTTATCAAATCTTTATCATAATGTTAAAATCAAAGTAATATAATTTCAAAGAGTATTCTTGCATAGACTGTATTATGGTATCTTCTTCAATTAATGATTTTTGAGAAAGCAGGTGATTCATGTACATTTCAGAAAGAAAGAAAAGTTGAATCTTGGTAAAGTTTAGAGTTGCTAGGGTCTGAATGTTTATGAACCCTCAAATTCATATGTTGAAAACCAATTCACTGACATCATCACGTCTGTGCCTTTGGAAGTGATGAGGTCAGGAGGGTTTGCCTTCACGGGTGAGATCAGTACCCTCAAAAGAGTAGCAACAGAGACAGAGATGACCCTCACTGAATGCCTAACCTGTCAGTACCTTGATTTGATTTGGGGCTCCCAACTTCCATAAAATTAATTTATGTTGTTTATTTATAAGCCACAATTTATGATATTTTGTTATATTGCTTTAATTGACTATGACAAGGATAATTTCCTCAATGGTGTAAATTGTCAATGTAACAACTAGAAACAAAACCAAGGTCATTTTAACTTCAAATAATGTAGTAGTATCTACATCATCTCCTCCTGACCTAATTCTCTATATTTTTTGTACTTGTGTGACCTTGAAAAAGTTATGTTATTTTTCCTAAGTTCCCTACCTAGAAAATGTGGGTGCTAATGCTATTTACCTTGTAAGTATTGTTAGGAGGATGAAATAAGTATAACTTCTCTTCCCAGTACTGAAAAGTAGAAGAAGCCCTCACAAATTCTACCTATGTCATTATTTCTCTTACACAAAGCAAGGAAAAATCCAAAGAAGTTCAGGATTCCTTAATAGGACTTTATTCCATAAACATACATTGAGTATACGTGTTATGCCAGGTACTATATTTGGTACTAGAAAAGCAAGAACAAAAAGGTATTGCTTACTTTGAGTATTTTCTGGACCAAAGAATGAAAATATTCATGCAAACTAATACTTCCCCAGTGTACTTCAATAATTAAGATAGAAACAGTGGAGAGGCAATGCAGGCATCAGGCACAGAAGGTTCAGGAAAAGTCTGGAGGTTTAGGAAATGTTTCCTACAATGTACATTCCAGACAGAGGGGATGAAAAGGAACTATTCGAGATGCCTTGAAAACTGCAAGTCTTTTGGTATATGGCTAGAGGGTTAGGATGGGATGGACCCCATCAGATAGGTAGTGATGGCCAAGAGGTTTCTTCTTCCTTCCTGCCTCCCTTTCTTCCTTCTTTCCTTCTTTCCTTCCCTCTAATCCTTTCTCTTTCCCCAATTTCCCTCCTTTCTTCTCTCTCTCCTATCCTCCTTTGCCCTCCCTTTCTCCTTTTATTTCTTCTTGCCTTTAATTTTCTCCTGGTCTCAATTGCCAACCCTCAGGCATACCATATTCTCAGTATGGGCGTACTAGGCACAGGGCCATTAGTAGCTGTTGCAGTATCACTATTTGTTCAACATGGTTATTTTTAAAATACAAAGATGACATGAATTTGGTGGGGGTGAATTGAAATTTTAGATAGGATGTCCTCATCATGCCTGCTGGTATATGATAAGAATGTACTGACCTGTTAGAAACTAGGAAGGGGTCCTATGACAGAGAAAAGAGACAGGACTTATTTCAATAATTTAAGCAAATTTGCCCTCTTCACTCCTCCCTACCCATCTGCTTTGTTTTTGCCATTTGGAGAATGATAATTCACGCTGTGCAACTGATTCAGAAAGCCCCAACTCAGCAAGTGGACAGTTGCTAAAGTGAACTGTACTATTTAATTTGTGTGCTCTTACTCTCCAAACTGGATCTTCTGTTTACCCCCTCTCTTCAGGACTCTCTCCTGGATATGTTTTCTCAGCACGGGGCCTTGGGCTCTGCATGCACATGCAGAGGCACACAGCAGTGGGACCCTATTACATCATCTGTGATTCTTGCTTTTGCTTTTAGTTTCTAAATCCTCTTTCTTCCTAGTGTTTTTCCCCCCAATTAGTTAAACAAACAATGGTATTTGTTTGAGCTTCCAGCATTGCCCATAAAGAACACCAGATATTCATTTAGGAAAATTGCTTGATCAATGCTATGCAGGGCTATTATATCTTTTTTCTGCTGATAGAAGAAAAGAGTGATATGCCAGATTGAAACAACTGGAAAAACAGATTGCTGAATTAGAAGTCAAGATATAATTAGATGCACCCTCCAACAATTGGTTAGAATTGGAAGCATTTAAGTCTGTACATAATCAAATATTGCCTGGAAATGCTACAGCATCCTTATTTTATGCTAAATAGATTTTTATGGAAGGGTAATAAAGGAGGAAATCTGCTTGCTAATTTGATTAAAAACATGATGAATCTATGTTATTTCGGCTATTAAGACTGCAAATAGGAGGAGGCTAATTAGAAAAGTAGAAATTAATTTTATATTTTAAGATCTATTATCAAACATTGCATTTTTTAAAGAATTATTCATAACAATTTAAAATATGTTTAATAATTATTCTCAGAAAAGAATAGCTATATTTCTAGCTTCTCTTTAGAATAAAAATATTCTAAAGAAATTTCATGGTATCATCAGTATTTATGAGGTAGGGTAGATAGTCTACTAATGACATAAGCTCACTTTACAGAAAATAAAACAGACTGAAAGAATTCCACTTGCTGAAAGCCATCCCAAATCACAGATATGTAGAGTCCTCAAACTAAAAGACTGTATCGGTAGCCATTTTATACTATTTAATGTCTTTATCATCTCAAAGCTATTTGTAAACACATCCTTTTGGTCTTTCTCATTCATCCATTAGACTGGCATTTACTGAGCACCTCTTGTGTGACAGATGGCATTTCGGGCAGTGGGACATAGCAAAAAATGAAGAAGACAGAATTTCCGGCTATCAAGAATCTTGAATTCTATTAGAAAATAGACAAGGCTAAAAAATAATTAAGTTTACTATATAGTATGTTGAATATTAATGAATGCTAAATAAAAAAATATGAAAAAAATAGTAAGTATAGGGGTGGGTTGTAATTTTAGAAAGAATGTCTAAGAAGTTCTCACTGAGGAGACTTGTGAGTGAAGATTTGAGGATGTGAAGGATCTGATCTTGTGGAGTTAAAAAGAAGAAAGCTTTTAAAATGTGCAAAGGCCCTGAGGCAGTCATGTGTCTGGCTTCTTTGGGCAACCATGAGAAAGCTGGTATTGATATTATAAACCTGAGGCATAGCAGAGTACAGATAGGAGACATGCTATAGGTCACAGTAAGAAGGGAAGCACTAATCAAAATAAGATGGGTAGTTGCTGATTTTGAGCAGAAGAGAAATGATCTGCTCTATTTCCTTAGATGTGAGCTTCTAAATGGCAGGGGCTGCTCTGTGCCATACAGCTTTGTATAATTTCCTAAGTGACCCAATAGAATACCTCTTATATAGGTTTTAGAAATATTTTAAATAAATCATAGTTCTAATGATAACTCCAATTTCCTTTTTTATTTATATTTATCACTCTATTATTTAGTATACAAGCAACACTGGAAAATATTGTTGGTGATGCTAGCTATCTTTTACACACCAAATCTTAAATATGGCTCTAATTTACATGTAGATACAACCAATTTGCAAATTGGAAAAAGAAAACAAAGTATTATATCATTACAGAGAAATTCAAATGCCTGTTTTTCCTGAGAATTGACTAATTTGGCACGAGTTTAAAAAATTACTTTCATACATCTTGCATATGATGATAAATATTCTTTGCTTTTCCTCCTTTATAATTACATTCAAAGAGGAGTTAATTCTAGGATGACACTTTATCACAGGAAAAAGTCAAAAGGGTATTTCTAATTTCTATTTTATGAACCTTCTGATTCTTTTCCATATTTCAATAAAGCATCATTAATACTTGGTAAAAGTTTTGTCTGGTAAAATGAATTTTAAATTTATTTGAAAGGATTCATCCAGGAGCCAACTAAATATGCTCATGGGTCTCCTCCAGTCATGGTTTTATTACTATTAATTGACAAGTCCAATTTTACAACACTAAATTTGGAACTGAAAATTTTCTATTTTTGAATAGCTATAATTTAATCAAGCTTGCTTTAGCTCCCTTATTATTTCATAATGAAATATAAAATATCTTACAAGCAAATGCCTCTCTTCCAGAAATTAAATAGAGCAAAGAATTCAAAGGCCAAAGAGTAACAATCAGTGCAAACACAATTACCTCCTCACATACTAGATAAAGCAACTCTCCCCTTTTAAAAAAAACAAACAAACAATATTAGAGCAGCACAATCTTTCCTGCCAACTTGCACAAGGACATATTATTTTCATGCTATCCTAAAGCAAAAGCCAAAAATAGGAAACCGTGGAATATAAAAATGCAAAAGCTTTTGGTGTTTTTCCTCCAGACTAATGAAGCTTCAAGATTCAGGAAGTCATAACTATTGACCTTAAATCTAAAGACAGACAGATGCCTTCTCAGATATCAAGAAGCAGTATGAATGTTTTCCACTAGTAGTTCCCTGAGTGAAGATTTCTTCACCCTCTGTCCTTTCTGTGCTAATTGAAATGATGAAGACCCCAGGGGGTTAGTTCAGCAATCATCTCATACAAAGTGCTGAAGTATCAGTTGGTGATGGCTAGCCAGAATGGACGCAGCCTTGCATAACTAATCTGCAGGAGTTCTTTGAAGATATCACAGCCATGCTCGATAAAAGATGTTCAGAGACAGAGATATAGTTAATATTTTAGAAAAAAAAGTACATTTGATATGATTGCACAGCAGAGATGAAGGTTAAAAAAGAAAAAGAAACACTGAACATAGGATAAAGTGTACTGAAGGGAAAATTAATTTTAGAGACAACTGCAAAGAGAAGCCCTTAACAGAAACATTAATGTTGAAAAAAAATTGCTGGACAGTTTATGTGAAATTAAATCAAGGCCAGCCCTTCATTATGAACTATTTTTAATGTACCAAATATCTCACAAAACTAATGATAAAAAGAATCTTTTCTGTTTATTTCAGTAGACAAATCATTAAGGTAGGAATGTAAAATGCTAGGTTCCAGTTATAATAAATGACTAAATGAGCTGTAGCAATTAATCACTCAAGGTCTCAGATACTTTCATACACAATGGGAAATTATGGCTCATAAAATCACCAAAGTCCTTGTGTTTCCAAAATTATTTGATTCTAAGAACTCCACTGAGCTCTAGGGAATTTGGAGGATAGAAGCCAGTCAACAACCATCATCAAAACCAAACGGTGAAAATGTAAATAAATAATCATCAAACAAACTCTTCTGTTAAGGTGGATAATTAAAATGAATGACTACTCTGCAGAGCATCAAAACAGACTCAGACTGCTGACTTCTTTAAATTTTACAGTTTTGCTTCAGAAAAATTACACAGTAAAATGAGTTGAGCTGTGAAAATGTGCTATGCAGGCTGTTTGTGCCTGGATTTTCTGATACTTACACTGACCCTGTGGAAACAGTTATGTATTCTACAACCTGGAGTGACTTTTGAGAAGCACAAATTGTAATAATTTTGTATTGCCCTACATCTGTAATTGCTATGGTATATATTTTGTAATAGGGTTGAAAAAAAATTAAGAAAAACGTAAATAACTACTTCTATAGGAGTGTAAAGAATTGAAAGTTTAAATGAATGTATTGTCTATTCTATGCCTTCACATGCATTCAGATCCCAACAACTGTTCTTTAATTGCTTCTATGTGATTGTGATTTAAAACTTGGACTATTTGATTTTGAGTAACTTGAAAAAATAGACCACTTTCATTACATAATTCCCTAGCATAATCTTAGAGTCAGTGTTCTGTGTTTTTGGTTAAATCAAATGTAATTCTTCTATCACCAGAGTGCATTTGTTTTAATGAGCAACATGATTACTAATTTAGATGACACACAGCTGAGTCCTAGACCTAGAAAAAAAGTGCATCTGTTGGAAACCATGATGGAACATTTTGGGTGTAAAATGAAAATATTGATAACCCAAAATGGGTAAATATTTGTAATACTTAAACAAATATTTTCTTTGTATCACACTTCTGGAGAATACTCTCATTTCACTAAGTCACAGAAATTTGATTGCTTCAAAGCAAGTGTATACTACAATATCAAACAAAACTCAATTGATCATAATCACCAGCAGAAGTAAGAATAAATCTGATAGGAGTAAGGACATTTCAAGAAAAAAGAAAAAAGCTATGATTTCCACAAAGTATTTGTTCACTTAAATGTTCAATAGTTCTATTTCTAAAGTAAATGGTATACTCTGCCCATCTGGACCTTGGTCCTCTTAGAATAAATAAGATGTATAACAAGAACAACAAACAAAAAGAATAAATGGTTTAAATTAGAGACTTTCATATAAAGCACCTTAAAAATTCTGGAGGAGTAATTTCAAATAGAGCAATCAGGGCTCAGGGAAGTCATTGTAAAGAAAGTGGCATTTTTGATAGAACTGTATTTTAAAATGTGAAAATTAAGAGGATGAAAAGATGGATCCAACATTCCAGATAGAGTTAGCAATGGGCAGAGAAAAGCAGAGGTCAAGGGAGATGTGAGGCACATACTGAAAAGAGAACTTTGTTTCACTGCCCAACAGAGCAGTGGGCCATGTGGCACTGCACAGGGCTTTGGATGCCTGACATGGACTTTAATCATCAAGCCTGGACAAGGCATTGAAGTTTTATGAAGGGAAATAGCAGAACAAGAGCTGTGCATTAGGAGACTTATTCTGGCAGCCATGTGTAGGATGGATTGAAGGAGGTGATGCTGGCTCAACAGCTTCTTAAACTGGAAAAAAGTTATAGCAGTAGCAACTAACCCATATGCCACTGAAAATCAGCCTGCAATCCACCTGCTGCACACAATATGAAGATGCCTGCCTCTTTCCAGAATACCCTAGATCTATGAGCAGTTAACCTTTTTCCCACATGAGCTGTGCAGAGCTGGCCCAGGAGAGATAATTATAATAAAAGATATACATAATTCCCTAGGATTGGGGGTTGGGGCAAAGTAATACTCTAACATTGCCACTTTGTTCCTCTCTTTAAATTCTGAAGTTTTATAAAAAACAGTTACTAAATTCTTTTTAAGTTTTGAGCTGTACCACTGATATTAGCTTTTTAATTATCTTTATCAATGTGACAACAGAATGGAAAAGTGTGATTCCATAATTTAAAGATTTGCAGACAGCAAATAGAATGCTAATTGATATTTAGGATGTATGATTTCCAAAGTCAGCAGACTCAAAAACAGCAAGAAAATGTCTTAGCATAAAGTCATTTTGAAGGCTAAAATAAATGTTAACTTTAGATTATAAAGGAAAGTGAGGAGAACCCTGCTTAAGGCTTAAATGCTTTGATTAAACTTGATAGTGTTGTTTTCCTTGGGGTAACTTCTGCTTGAAGATGAGTCTCATTCCATGTGCCAGGCCATTGTAATTATATATAATAGATTTTTTTTTCCAAAGTACATTGCAATGTCTGAAGGAGATAATCTCACTTTAGTGGAAAGAAAAGAAAATCTGTCAAAGAGAATGGAAGAAATAATATTTGCCTTTCTTGTCTTTGCTGCCTAAGGTGAAGTGAAATTGTTTGCCTGTCATCAGATCAAGTACAGACATACTTTAAGGAGATCAGCCTTTCTTAAAGATTTTATCAGACAGAGACATCAGTCCTGTCTTCCTACTTGCTTCAGGACATTGTAAATTGCCTTGGAGTACATTCATATGCTAGTTCACTCGGGAAGCATCATTCCCCAGTAAGGCACAACAAAACTCCCCTAAATTCACAAGAGACACAAAGCTATAAACAGATCTTATCATGTACAGATTATTTTGTCCTTATCTCTCATGAACTTTGAGGTCCAACTAGGATATTTTGGACCTAAGGAATATTTTATCCTTTCTCTTTCTCTAGGAAGCAACCTTCCAATATAAAAGTAGTTATATAATAAAAAACATAACTGTGAGCTTCAGAACTATTTTAAGTCACCAGAGCCTGCTTCTTCTCTTAAAACAACCTCTGTTCCCATCTTTACATTGGGAGAGATCCGCATTACATTTTGAGAAATCACAGGGAAGGAGACTGTTATTTAAAGTCTAGTGTTGCCCAGAATTCTGTCCTTGGTGTTTGACACTTCCTCTGCCATGGTTTTAAATATTAACCACTTACTTTCTGGTGACTCAAATCTGTAAATTCAGTCCAGACATATTCCTCAAGATTCAAATTTAAATAATGACCTAGATTGACACATGTTAGCCTCTCCCACAGGTTTCTGGCATCCACCTGGCTTCTGTGCACTCTGTCCTCCCTCATTGCACCCCTCACATTGAATTTAAGTGTGTGTATCACTCCTTTCCCTCTGATCCACCAGCCCTAGGAGGCAGTGTGTTTTGTTCATCCTTGGAGGCCTAGCTCCTGGTACATAGCAGATGTTCAATAAGTATTCCTTGAATAAATGAATCAGTTGAGTGGGGCTTGAATAATTCTGGACAATTATACTTTCATAAAATGTCCTTCTTTAAGCAATCTGCTCTCTAGCCACTGACATTTAAGATGAAGGGACTTCATTAGGACTTACCTAGTGCCTGTCTCCTTAGGGTCACAGTACACTGATTCACTATAAACAGTCATTTTAGGTGATGATTTGCTATATGGCTTTGCATGATTGAATATTCTGCCAGGTGTAAGTAATTTAATATTATTGGCCATTCAGTTGATAGAGATGTAAATGAAGAATTATTGCCTTTCAGAAGAAAGTTGCTACAATGCATATGCATTCAAGGCAATACCTGAAAAGCATAATATGTGTTTTCATTCCCATATGCATGGTTCATTGAAATCTAAGCTTTGCTTCACAGAGGAGAGGCAAAATGCATCTGGGCATCCTCTGGGGAAACTGCAGAAATCTAGATAAGAATAGCACTAAATAGACACAGAATAGAGAAGCCATTAATTCTTGTCAGTAAAGGGAGTGAAGTACCTTGAAACAAACCCATCTTTTTTTTCCCTGATAAGTGTCTTCTGAATGGGGGTACTTAGCATAGGAAGTCAAGAAGGATAAGATTTTGAAAATCTACATTTTGTAATGAAAAGCATGTGAAAAAATTTTAAAGAGAATCAAACCAGACCATGAGGGATTTGATTGCTTTCTCTCATTTGGATATACTCTGCCCTCTCAGGGGATACTGCTCCATTTCTCTCTGACCTTTTATTTTGAAATCACTAAAAAGGATGTTAGGTATCAAGTGATGCCTTCCATCAATCCATACTTGGGGGACATTAGAAAAATTGATGTAGTATTTTTTTTTCTAAGTATGCAATATTCCCTGCGAGTAGACAGTAAGATAAAAACTTGTGAATACATTCCAAATATCTTTCTAAGCATGAAACGGAGAAATATCCTGAAAAATCAGACTAAATTTAACATAGGAAATGCAATCATGTGATTTCTGCTAGAAACTTCTCTGCACCGTGATAATGATCATTGTATCTCTGGTTCTTCACTCAGACAAGACAAAAACAAAAGCTTGTTAAATTAGAATGAGAAACTCTACTTATCTCCTGAGGTCTCTCATTTACTGCTATGTTTTGAATCATTGTTTCTCCATGTTACAGTTTAAATATAAAGTGTCCCAAAAAGCTCATGTATGAAACAATGCAAGATTGTTCTGAGGCAAGACGATTAGGTTATGAGAGCCTTAACCTAACTGGTGGATTAATCCACTGATATTGATTAATTGGGTGGTAACCTAAGGAAGGGTGTGGCTGGAGGAAGTAAGTCATTTGGGATGTGCCTTGGGGTTTATATTTTGTTCCTGGTGAGCGGTTTCCCTGGGGTCTCTATTTCCTGATTGCCATGTCCTATGCTGCTTTTCTCTGGCATACCTTTTCTCCATGATGTTCCGCCACACCTCAGGCCCAAAGCTATGGAGTTGACTATGTACTGAACCTCTTAAACTGTAAGCCCAAATAAATTTTTTCTCCTCTTCATTATTTTTGTCAGGTCTTTTGGTCACATTGATAAAAAGTTAACTATAGCACTCCAGTTTCTTTATAGTTTTCAATTATGAATACTAGAGCCATTGCTGTCATTGAAAAAATAGAATGTCTTTATTTCTATATACTGTTTGCATTTTAAATCCCTGTCCCTTTCAGAAACATTTCTTCTGCCAGCAGCCAATCTTAATGTGGAAAGGAAAGGATTCGTCTTAATTCTTCTGGGGGGGAGCTGCTATATTTATCTTTTGTTCTGGCTTTATCAGACTGTATATTACTGCACATTAACCTCATTTTGGCACTAATTTTCAATGTGAGTGAGGACAGAAAGTGAGAGAGAGGCTTTCAATCCCATGGTTAATCTTGTTTGACACATTTGCTTTCATATAATGATAATGGTACTTTATGTTACTCTCTAAATCAGAGCTCAAAGTATTTTATAGTAACACTTTAATGATATTCACCATGCTTCTTAAAGTTGGCTATTAATAAAGATGAAAGAAATACAAAGGCAGTGACATCATTTTCCCACAAGGTGATCCTTATTCCATGGTGAAAATTATTGCTCAATTTTCAGTTTTTCTAATTCCCTCCAGTTGTCTACGAAGTCACAATTATCTCGTCAACTTTGATTTTTAATAATTGTACTTTTTCTTGAATTTCAAGAGTGATTTTTAAAAAATCAACAAATAGTACCTACTTAATACTTGTAAAATGTTAAAGTATAAAACATAGTTCAGATTATAAATCACAGGATCCATATCTTAAATCCAAAGAAAAAGAAATGTATTAGTTTATATAATTTAAGAGCCCAGAATTTGGTGGGTTCTGGAAAGAGTCTGGTCAAGTCTTTCTCAATTTCTTTACAGTTCCATCAACTCTTATTTTATTCCATGAAAAGTTTAATAGCCTCTCTTTAATTTCTTATGGTTGCAAGTGACTACAGCATTTTGGAGCATCACATTCACCTGCCATATTGTTCAGAAAAAGGAAAAAAGGAAGGAAGGAAGGAAGGAAGGAAGGAAGGAAGGAAGGAAGGAAGG